>PVKU01001716.1:0-276043 GCA_004027475.1 Anoura caudifer | reverse complement strand
CTGAATATTTCAGAGATCACTGCTGGCTGGGAATGGAATTCCAGGGACCAGAAAGACAGAGGGATGAAAGCCTCCATGCCCAGACCGTAAAGTCCGTTTGTCCTTTTACCGAAGAGTTAATAAAGCTAGGGCAGAAATAACCGTTATTGGGCAACCTAACATCTACTCTTTAAGCTAAAAATAAAGCAGGGAGGAGAGTCCCCCAAAGTCATAAAGGATAATAGTTTAAGCCAGAGAGGGAAATCTAAGATAGGTTGTTGTAAATCTTGATTTTTCTACCCTTTTAGGGATGCAGATGGGGCTGTGGATCTTTTGAAATTTATTGCTTTTTCATGCAAATTTGAACCAAACTTGATATCATGGAATATGAAAATAATAACAAAGCCTCCCTTTACAACATTTGAGATAATATAAATTCCTCCATGTGCCATAGTCCCGGGAGGAAATATATGGCACACTTAAATTGGACAAAAGAACTATTTACAAAGGTGTGGGCAGAGTGTAGTGAAAATGCAAGGAAAAGCACAAATCTCCCCTCCAGACTGGAAGGGACAAGATCAAGCAATTATTGACCCCCTTGGGAGGGCAGCAGTGTGAGCAGGGTCTGCGGTGGAGAGACACTGCTGACCCACCGCAGTCTGGCAGGGAGGGAGTCCTCAGGAAGGGTGCCCCAACCTCTCCCTTCATGCCCTGATTTCTTGCATGTGTTGCTCATTGGTGGAACATGCCAGAAAGCCAGAAGGAAGGAAGCTTGTTGAAGTGGTCGTCCATACTGATCCCCTTCCTGCAGGGAGCAAGGAGAAGAAGGATCTGGAGGGCCCCAAGCTTAACCAGAAAAGAATGAGATGAGAATCATCTAATACCAAAGCAGCAGCAGGACAAATCGTACATGGTGCTTCTGTCATTGCCCATGGTGATGACATTCCAGCTGGTAACAGTACTCACAACCCCCTGCCCACCTCCCCTGAGTATCTGTTCTTGGTCAGGACTATTCTTCAATTGTTTGGCTTTTGAATTATGAGATGCTTTTAGGGAACATGCCTTCCATTAAATTCAAACTCCCCAATTTACCTCCTTCCCCCAAATACCACTTTGGATTGGAGTCTCCTGTAGGAGATTTTAAGCCACAAATTAATAATCAGGCTGCAGGAAAAATTCTGGCTTACCTCGCCCCTTATGCAGTTCCTGTGTTCTTGAAATACCACAAAATTAAGGTTTTTCCAAATGTAATTGTATTTTGAGGGATTGGATATTTTTAGAGCTTTGCTGCTTTTTTCTCTCACACTAGAATTGATTGATGCTCCGAGAAATTAACTTTGAGTGAAATTAACAGCTGTGCTTTCGCTGCTGCAACGGTGGTGGAACTCTGGGTGCTAGACTGTGAGCCGTGAGCTCGGGGCTTTGTTTCACTCGACAGCTTACCTGCAGCTTCTAGCATAATGCTTGGTTAATAGAAAGTACACAATAGATATTTCTTGAATGAATGAACAAAGGTTTTAAAATTATTCATAGGTCCATAACTGTATCATATCAACTATGTGTTATTCAAAGATTTCAGAATCACTATAAATGATATTGGGAAGGACAACTGGTTTCTCCACTCCACTGGAATGCTGGGAATCTACAAACTAAGACTCAGTATCCAAGACGAGTCCTTGTGTTATGGTTCGGCCATTTGAGAGTTGTCCGAAGTGCAACCATTGCCAATTACAAATTTTTCCCAACCAAGACCCAAAGAAAGTCATTTATCCTTTCAGATTTCCTGTGCAGGCAGAACACCTGGAATCTTGACCAAACCAAGGGCAGGAGTTGCCTCAAGGGCCATTTTGTTTAGTCATCTGTTTTACTTAGAAAACAACAAACCTGAATTTTAAGGCCATCAAAGTTCAGCCCCGAGTGGGCCGGAGGAGACTTTGATTCTCTCTAGAGCAGTGGGATTCACCTTGCATCATTTGCCACATGACAAGGAGTAAGTGGGAGCGGCTGGAAGGATCTAGAAAAGCATTGCCTGGCAATATTGTGCTTTGCTGAGAAAGCCTACATTTTGACATCTCTCAATGACAGCTTAATGTAGGGTATTTATAATCCAGGATATCAAATCAAGCTACCCAAGAAGGTAATCCATGCATTTGACATTAAGAGGGAGAGGAATGGATTTTTTTCTCTCTCTTCTTTTTGCCTAATTTTCCCCTTCACTCACACTTCTCTCCACTGCTGGATGATGTCATTGTAGCCTTTCATCTCTGGCCTTGGGTGTGGGTGTGAGCAGCACCCTCTGCGGCCGTTGCTTATTCACTTGGTGAATCATTCGCCTGGGCCTCTGGGCGGGAAGAGAGTGACATCACTATGCATCCTCCTTCTCCTCCCTGGCCTCTTCTCTAATCCTGTGCATGTTCACGACAGGAGTGTTCAGCCGAGTCTGCCCAGGAGCCTGGGAACTCACTAAGCTTCCCAAACACCGGGTGATCCCGGGCAGGGAGCCTGGGGTTCTCACCACTGCGGGGCTGAACTCCTTCACCCTGCTTACCATGAGGCCATTTATAGATTCAAATACTTAGGAGGTGACCCAACTGACACATCGCAGGCAACCAGATGTCAGGAGTCAAGCTTCCCAGCCCTGAATCAGCCTCTCTGCTGTGGGGTTTATTATTATAAACTATCATTTCTGTAGGCATGCTCAATTCAGCTGGTGCGAAACCATGGGTCTGCTTCTCAGCAATTAAAATTCAGAGCCTTCCAAACAGTAATCCCTGGTTTGATCTTTTTCTATTTCTTTTTCTCTCGTCTTGAATTCCTTCCCCACCTCACTCCTGACTTAACAGTTTCCAGCTGTGTATCATTTGGCTCTGTTTCCACCCCAGTTTTTCTGTAATATGCAGTTGGACCTGTTCCAGGTCCCAGATGTGCTATTTACTCATGCCGAAGCATCTGGGCCTCGACAGAGTCCTGTCACTGCAACGTGGCAAGCTCACAAAAAATCCAACTGGCAGCCAGCTAGCAGGCTGCACCATCCTGACAAGCCGGGGAAGCATTTCAAAGGCGTACAAGGCAGGCCAAAAGGGAAGGGGCCTGAGGGTGATGGGAACCCAGGTGCAGCAGCAGCTCACCCTCTCTGGTGCTGAGGCTTTTCAATGAGCCCAGTTAACAGGGGAAGATGAGGGTTTGGTTCTTTTCAGAGTGGGAGGATGCTGCTGCAAAATCCAAGCAACTCAGCCTGCTCCACGTGAACCGAAGGGAGGTTACCCAGTCAGCTGATGCGGCTGTGAGCACCAGAGATGAGAGCCCAGGGTCAGGGATATAAAGCTGTCAGGGAGGGAGCGCTGGGGGCCTCAAGTCCTGGCTCCGGTTCCAACTTTCTAACTTTCTACTGTTTTCTCTTTGTGACCTTAGGCAAGCCTTTTTTTTTTTTTTTTTTTTTTTTTAATCTGTGCCCAATACCTTTTTCCATGAAATAGGAAGATTGGGTTAAATTGTGGGATTCAAGCTTTTGTTTTAAAAATTCAAACTACATCTTAAGCGATATCCTTTCATGCATGCACATTCACTACTACTCTGAAAGGGACTGGTATACAGAACAGTGTTTTGTTAAACAGCCTTCCTAGCAACCGTTCCAGGGCACACTGGATCCGAAAGAGTTCAAAGGGAGGCAGGGACCTCAGAGCTCTGTCTGTCTGACCTTTGACCCTCCTCACTTCAAGAGTCATGGGCTCGACCACACGGCCACCCTTTTGGTGGTGCAGAGAACATACTTCCTCCTTCGACACTCTCTCTTCTTTGCTCCTCTCTTGGAAATGTGTCTAACTTTCCTGCTCCTTCCCGTTTATCTTATTAGCTTCCTCCAGGGATGACCAGTCATTCAGTTCCCTCTTCTCTGAAGGGGTCATGCAGAGTAAAAGTGAGGTGGAACCATTTATCACCTCAGGTGAAACAGATGCTTAGCAGACAAGTCTTCCGGACTACTAAAATGGAACCTCTCTTAGCAGATTTTTGTGTATTATGATGTCAAAAGGGACTCTTTTTTCTCTTCTTCTCCCTTGAGTCTCATTCCTGAAAGCCTCATTTCTTATCCCAGCTTTAGCTTGTGTGGCAAGCCCCAGGAATGAGGGCAAGGGTGTGAGAATGTGTGTCCCTCTGCCTGACCCTTCCTGAGACAACTTTATGGAAACTCAAGGGCTCCTCGGAACACAGTTTGAGGCCCCTGCACAAGATGCAATCATCACCTCCGCTCCTTGGGTCCTCAGAACTGTCCTCAGAGAAGAGTGTTCTTCTTCCCCTGGATGAGAATCCTAGGAAGTCTTTGGATTACATAGGACTTTTGTAGATACCCCCACTCTTTCTCAGCTGCTGCTTTGAGGGGGCTCTGCATCAATCTGGAGTCCTACTAGTCGGGAGTAAGTCATAACGTTGAAGAACAATTCCGAAGACCTAGTACCACTTCGTGGTAGACACCTTGGGCACATGAATGAAGGCAAAGTATAGTATCTGAGAATTTCCCGCGTACAGGTGGCTTCTGTACGTAAACCCTGGAGGCTAGCGTGTCAGAGATGAGTGCTGTGCCATCAACGGAAGCCCCAAATTATCCTGGTTCTGTGGATAAAATGTTACTACGTATGGTATGGCACCATACGTAAAGCTGTTCCCAATTGTATTACTCTTTCCAAACATTTGCTGCCCTACTTGGTCACAGATTAATATCTCCCGGCTACATGGATGTCAAGCGTAGTTGCTGATTTGCTTCGACCACTAAAACGGGAGCAGAAGTGATGCATGTCATGTCCCAGACGGTCTAAAAGCCCACAAAAGGTGCCACCGTATTGCTCTTCCCTCTCTTTTCACAAAGGGCAGTGCCGGAGAAGGGTGATATCCTGGGCAGGGGCTGCGTCTTCAGCCTGCGTCTCAGAAGGATGAGAATGTGAAGACGCAGTAGACCCACGACAGATACGTAGTGCATATGGCGCATGAGCAAGAAATACGCCTTTGAGTGGTTTGAGTTGTTTCTCATGGCTTAGGAGCCGGACAGACCTAGCTCTGAGCTTTAGCTGTATAACCTTAGACACATTGCTTAGCCTCCCTGTGCCTCAGTTTGCTCAGTTATGTCATGGGGAGGACAATGGCTCTTATCTCACTGAGTTGTTGAGAGGATTAACCATGAAAATGCAAGTAAACTGCTTAGCACCGTACTAGGTACTTAGAACACTCAATTAATGTTAGCTATTATTATTATTATAAAATAGACTTAGAGCACAGGAATAAAACGATGGGTGTGTATGAAAGAAATGAATAATTGTGGAGCATGACAATTGTTTATAAATCTCCTAGCACATCTTCTAGAAAGAACACTCAGCGGTTTACAGCCCTGTTAAGCAGAATAATAGTCCTGAAAGATGTCCGAATCCTAATCCTCAGAATCTGTCAGTATGCTACCTTATTTGGCAAGAAGGACTTTGCGAATGTAAGCAGGAATTTGAGACGGGAGTTCACCCGCGGCAATCTGGGCAGGGTTGGTGCAATCACAAGTGGCCTTGTAAGTGAAAGAGCCAGGCTGGAGGGTCAGTGAGAGAAGGAGATGTGGGGATGGAAGCAGAGGGGGGCGGGGTACAAAGCTGCTGTCCGGGAGAGCCCAGGAATGCGCCCAGCCTCTAGAAGGTGGAGAAACCATTGAAATGGATTCTCCTCTAGAGCCTCTGGCAGGAACGCAGACCTGCCAACTCCTGGATTTTCATCCCATGTGACCATTTGGAAATTCTAACCTCCAGAACTGGAAAATGATAAGTTTATGTTGCGTTAAACCAGTAGCAATGGGCAACTAATTGAGACACAACTCCTTTATCCCTTACTTCAGCATTGCTGCAGCTTGTCAACAGGTAGGCTTGTTCCTCTGAGTGCAAATCATACAGGTCTGGGTAGAATTTCTTTAGGTCACTGACTCACAGGTCAGGCCCCTGCCTGTGGCCATTCTTTCTTGCCAACTCACTCCCTCATCACACGATCCCACCCTATCCCATCCCATGTACATAATCTCAAAATCATAAAAGAAATTTTCTATTTTAATTTTAAAGTGACAAGTTCCTTTGTTGACTGCGTGTGGTTCTGGGATGGTTTGCCATATTTTCCAGTCATTAACAATTGACAAAATTAAGGCCAGAAGAACAGGCCCATGGGTAAACCTGAATTATGCCTGCATGATTCTTCTTTATTGAATTCATTGGGCTGACAGTGCTTAACACAATTATACAGTTCAGGCGCACAATTCCACAACACCTCACCTGAACACTGTCTTGTGTGTTCACCACCCCAGATCGAGTTTCCATTTGCCCATCACCATTTATCTCCCTATACCCACCTCATCCCCTCCCCAGCAATCACCACGCTGTTGTCCATCTCCACGAGTTTTTCTTTTTTACTCAATCCGAGCCACTCCCCCTCCACCAAGAGCTGACAGCCTCCTCTCTATTTATTAGTCTGTCTCTATTTTGCTTGTTAATTTTGTTCATTAGATTCCACAAATGAGTGAGGTCATGTGGTGCTCATCTTTCTCCGGCTGGCTTATTTCAGTGAGCACGGTGCTCTCCAGGTCCATCCACGCCGGCATGACTCTTAACATGACTTTCCCAGATGCTCTTCTAGCAAATGAGTTCTTTCACCATGAAGACGATGTCATAGGAACTCTCCCGATGATGAAAGAATTCGTTTACTAGAGTAACACACAAGGCATACGGTAGTAATTATTTTTAAACATCATCGGTTGCTGAAATCTTGTTTTATTATAAACTGAGATTGACTGTTGTTGTTTGCTTCTTTTAGGTACTTTTATTTTATTTTTAATTGGTTTGAGTGATGGAAGAAGACATGAGACAAGAGGAATATTTGTCTTCTTTCCAAAAGCACTTTTGTTTAATTTCAGTTTTCCCCCATCAGTAGTGGGTAGGCTGCCTGGGTACTTCAATGGTTTCTTGTTTGCTTTTAACCTTCTGCAAGAAGACTGCTCAGTATACACTGTAATTTCCAGGACTACGCCTGTTGCAGTGGTTCTTGGCCTCTCTACTGCTCCTGCTGGGGGTGGAGGTGGGGGTGGGCTTGGAGTGAGAGCACATGTCACGTAGGGGAGCAGAAATCTCCTGACCCCTCTCCCCCAATTCTGTTTTGCCACAGAATAGTAAACATTCTTTTTCTATTCTAATACGATAATAAATCCATGGTCAAACTGCTACTTGTTTTGATTTCCATTGGCTCCTGACTTACAGATCCATGTTGGGAGTAACTAACTTTCCAGAAATCTCTCAACCACGACATGCACTTTGCCTTTAGTTATTTTCTCCTATTAAAAGAGGGCTGCAGCATGGCAGGGGTATCCTCTCTAAGTCCTGGCGCCAGAAAATACATCTTTTATCTTCGCATATACTTGGCCTTGCATTTCCAAGTCTTTCCCCTCCATATCATTTTAGAGCTCATAGCTGTGAGGATCCCCCAGCCTCCAAATGCTTCCTCTCTCTAATATTTGGTCCCTGGGAAGGGGGTCCACTTCCTCCTCAGTGACCAGCATCTCCCTGTGAAAGTGTGTGTAAAATCTTAGTATGCACGGTATACTTCTCGTGTTAGATTTTTACTATCACATTTTGGTCCAAATTCAATGGGAAACTTACTGCCACATAATTAACTTTTACTCAACATTTTCTCTAACTATGGTTGTATCAAGTTTTAGTTAGATACTGTAAGAATTAGTACTGAATTATACCCCAGACCAAATGGAGTTGGCTTTTTTGGAGGAAGACAAAGCATTAAGTTTTCTTGTCTTAGGAAAAATGCCAGCTTGATCAATTACCTGGCTGGTGTACTAATTGTCTTAATGTGTGAATCAGAGTGGCCATATGGTCCACCTGATCAATTATGTGGGTATTGATTAAGACTGGAAGGAAAAAATAATCCAGAGAGGCAGTTAGTCACTCAAGCCTACCATTTATGTCAGAAGTGTGTTAGTCACTCAGTAAGGATTTGCAGATGCAGCCTCTGGGGACAGCCAGCAGCCTGGATGTGTCTCTGAGCCAGTCTTCAAAAGCCCTCATACTGTAGAGAGATAAAAACACTTTTGGAGTGTATGTTACACACGTTAAGGAATCAGAGGTAGCATAGAGTCCTACGTATAAAAAAACAAAACCAGTTAAAAATAACCATCATCAATTTGAAGTTTGAAATGAAAAAAGGTAACAATCTGGTTGATAAGAATATCATCCCTTAGTTGTTCCCATCCTGAGTGACAGCTGTCCCCCAGCTGCCATCAATCCTCACCTGCCTTAACACCAGCCAGACCTGAAGTCGCATTACCACTCTTTATTTTCAAAGGCTTCTCTTGAGTGACAGCCATAAAGATCTCTCTTCTTCGGAGGAATTAAAGTAACTTCCAGACATTCATTCAGGACTTCACTTAGAAACTTAGTTTAAAATAAACAATGGTGTGGAACAGCAGTTGCAAAGGGCAGCCCATAGCAGAATTGTGTTGTTTGGCTCTCACAGGACTCTTACAGTAAGAAATTTCACGTAAAAATGCAGATCTCTCCAACTGCCAGCCTGACATGGGGACCGATCCCCTCTCAGTTCTCACTGGGCCTGCTTCATTCACATACAGTACCTGCCTCGTTCTGTACCTGAACCCAATCCGAAAGGCCACCTCTGACACCAAGGAGAAACTGAGAGGAAAATGCAGCTTAACTCTACAGGGTCTCAGCTTAGTTTCTGTGTGATGGGGAGGACTCAGCAAAGGAAAAAGAGTTTTAAAAGCAGCTGGAATGGTTTCTCTAAACACATCAGTGTGTGGGGGAGGCAAAGAAAGTAAGGGGAGAAAGAAAAAAAGAAGATGAAGGAATGTGAGAGGAGGGCATGGCTCTCAGGAAAACCCTGTAAGCATTTGGCAGTGGGAAGAGAATGAAATTCGCCTGTCTGTTGCTTAGGTCTGCCTGCCACAGACAGTACCAGGCTCCTGGCACCACGTCAGTTGAGGAAGGCCCTATGCGCAGATGCTGACTTTGGGAAATATAATGTTCAACTTCTCCTCCAGATTCTACAGACTTTTTCCCCTTGAATTAAGCCGTTCTAGCTTTGAACCTGAACCACCATGGAAGCGGTTTTACAAAGTGGCTCTCTGTCCTGCTCACCAGCCCATAAGGCGGGTGCTATAGGACATGCCCAGGGGGCTGGATTCAAGGTCAGGATAGTACTGGCACTTTCAATCCTGATACTCCCCTCTGGATTCAGTATTGTAAAAATATGTATTCTCTTTAACCTGTTGTTGCTGTTGTCGTTAAAGTACAGTTGTCTGCCTTTCCCCCCTCTCCTCTCCCTCCTGCCCCACTCACCCCCACCTCCCACCCTCAATCCTACCCACCTTTGGCTTCATCCATAGGTCCTTTATACATGTTCCTTGACGACCCTTCCCTTCCTTTCCCCCTGCTCGATATCCCTCTCTCCCCCCTCCCCTCTGGTCACTGTCAGTTTGTTCTTTATTTCGAGAACTCACACAACTCCACTCCAGGAAGACAAACAACCCAATTAAAAAATGGGCAAAGAACCAGAACAGACACTTCTCTAAGGAGGACATAGAGAGGGCCCAGAGACACATGAAAGGATGCTCAGCATCAGGAGCCATCAGAGAGATGCAAATTAAAGTCACAATGAGATACCACCTCACACCAGTCAGAATGGTCATCATAAACAAATCAACAAACAAGTGCCGGTGAGGGTGACCCTAGTGCACCGTTGGTGGGAATGCAGACTGGTGTAGCCACTGTGGAAAACGGTATGGAATTTTCTCAAAAAACTAAAAATGGAACTGCCTTTTCACCCAGCAATCTCACTGCTAAGATTATACCCTAAGAACCCTGAAACACCAATTCAAAAGAACCTATGCACCCCAATGTTCATAGCAGCACAATTTACAATAGCCAAGTGCTGGAAGCAACCTAAGCTCCCATCAGTAAATGAATGGATCAAAAAACTATGGTACATTTACACAACAGAATTCTACGCAGCAGAGAGAAAGGAGCTCCTGCCCTCTGCAACAGCATGGATGGAACTGGAGAGCATCATGCTAAGCGAAATAAGCCAGGCGGTGAAAGACAAATACCATATGATCTCACCTTTAACTAGAACACAATCAACAACAACAACAACAAAAGCAAACAAAACATAACCAGAGACATTGAAATTAAGAACTATCTAACAATATCCAGAGGGGAGGGAGGAGTGGAGGGAGGGAGTTGGGTTTGGCTGGTGTGAGGGAAAAATGCAGACAACTGTAATTGAATAACAATAAAGTAATTAAAAACATATATATACACCCTTGAGTAAGGATTTTTAAAAAGATGTTGTTCAAATAGTTTTTGAAATTTACCGTAAGAGGTAGATTTTTCTCTGCCTCGTTGGCTTTGAAAATATCCCCTATGAAACCCCTTTCTTTTCCTCCATAACCTGAAAGGGTTAGTTGGCAAAACTCCGCACAGTAAGCAACACTCACCGCCATCTAATAGACTGAGCTATCTCCATGGGGAAGGAGTAAAGCCCTGTGGCTAACAATGTCAAGTCTAGGATCTTAAAGCTCTACCAGAGAAACTGTGGGGAATATTGTTCTCCTGGCTGGGGAACAGACTGGGTAACTGGAACGTCTTTTCCCAGCTTGTCAATTCCTATGATTTGGGGAAAACCGACCTTAAAAGGAATGGAGGAAGTACAATTTTCAGAGAACAAAAGTAAGGACTAGTTATAATATTTTGAAAAGTGTTTTTTATGGGTATTTAATCAATATTTGCTAATGGTGAAATACCACATACAAAAGAATCAATTAAATATTTACATTAGTATGGAGTGAAGTTCCTGATTATTGGAGAAAAGGTCAAAATGCTCCCAGATTTCTGAGTTCATGATAGTAAACTTGTGTTTTTCTCATACTACTCACAGACTGCTTATGACAAATGAAGTGCAAATGGAGATACTTATTCCCAACATGAACTGCTGAAGCTAGAGTATTACCATAGCAGGTATATGCCCCATAGAAAAATGATTTATGACTAACTGATGTATGTATGTGTTTATATGTACGTACATGTGCACGTGTATGAAAGTGTATGTATAATTACATATATAATTTTTGAAAACTGAAAGGTATCTTCAACCCCTACAGAGTTTCATATTTCAACCTCTCAAATAATAATAATTTTATATCATGGAGTAGTGGTTAGGAGTGCTAAAACCACTTACTAGCTGCGTGACCTTGGGCAGGGTACCGAACCTTTCTGTATAGCAGTAACCTAACCCTAACCGCACCCCCATGGAGTAGTCGTGGGTATTAAGTGAATTAGAAGATGGCACTGTATAAAGTACAAAACAAATGTAAACTTTCATTACAATTACTAAAATGTACAAGGTCCATGGTAGATACTTCGAGGGAAGAATAAAAAAAGAGACAATCTCTCCTCTTATGTAGTTTACCTAATCGGGAACCCAAGCTATTATCCCATATAAAGTTAAATATTTATACCTCAGAAGAAAACCAACAGTTCACTTCAGCAGCGCAGACCAGCCTCTTAAATACAGAAGCCATGGGGACTGGGTGACCTGGACCACAGGAGTATCTTTATATAAGGTGCTAGTCTCATATATATGTCCCTTTACTTGCTGCTTGCCTCTCCGACATGATGAAAAAAGGCTCAGGGCAGATTGTATCATAAACATCATTTCGCAGTGGTCCAGCCTATGTTAATCCTCCAGTGGCTTAGCCCTGGGTGAGCGTTAAATGACGCACATGCCGACGCTGGACTAAGGCTCTTGACAACAGAAGCTGGTCCAGCTGTGAGTGCTCTGAGAAGTGGGCCAATCCATCTTTTTTTTTTTTTTTTTTCAGTTTGTAGAGGGTTGTAACTGCTTCGGTTGATTTTTAAAAATATTTTCTGAGATTTACAAGAGTTCCAGACTGCAGTTAACTCGGCTTCAAAGGCAATTTTGTACAAGGACTGGCACAAAATTGCATGTCTAATTGCCAAATGAATATTACAGTAAATGAATTCCCCATGAGGTGGAGGACAGGGCTGCCTATTATGGTCTGGGATGGTCATGGAAGACCTTGGGAAGAAGTGATTATGAAAGGGCCTTCAAAAGGAATTTAAGTGGGCTGGGATGGGAGGAAAAGACAGATAACTGTACAAGAACAACAATTAAAATTAAAAAAAAACAACAACAACAAAAGGAATTTAAGGTAATTCTTGAATTAATCCCCTTTAAGTCACATGTTAATTCCCCTGACTCAATTTTTTAAAAATTTATCACTTTAGATTTTCACCTAACAAATGTCCCTGAAATGGTGCCCATGACAAAAGAAAATTTTTTGGCTAAATTATGAGTTTAATAGGTTTCCAGTGTTGGTCTGAGTATGTAACCTTCATCCATAACATGGCTTCTGTGGGGAAAGAAGGAGCACTTCAAATTTCAGACAACCAATCTATAAACCCATTTTTGAAAATCCTTTGGTTCTTTCACTCAGTGGTTATTCACTGAGTGCTCTTCCTGTACCAGACACTGTCGGAGGCACATATGAACAAAGATCCCTGCCCTCAGGAAGCTGACATTCTAGAGAAGAGAGACAGCTAACAAACATAATAATTGGTACAGTGTGTTGGAACATGGTAAGTGCTATGTGGGAAAAAAGTAGAGCAGGGTAAGAGGGAATGGGTGGTCATTTTACATAGGACAGTCATTGAGAAGGTGACATTTAAGCAAAGTGTGAAGGTTGCCAGCCAAAGTGACTGACCATATCCGGGTGAAGTGCATTTAAGGCAAAAGGAAGAGCCAGTGCAAAAGGAGGCAGGAGCTTACCTAGCGAGTCTGAAGAACAGCAAGGAGGCTGTTGGAGGGGGTGGGAAAGACAACAGAGGTTAGAGAACTAAGTTGGGTAGTGGTGGGGACCGAACTTGCTACATCATGTAGAGCTTTGAAGGCTATTGCCTAGCCCTTTGGGAAAGCGAGAGGTCACTTGTACAGCCCTGTCTTAAAGTAAGACCTGCCTATATCGAAGTAATTCCTCCTTTTCCTATACATGAACTTTAACATGCCTGCAAATCACCTGAGACCTTGTTAATATTTAAATTCTCATTTAGTAAGTCTGAGGTGGGGTCTGAAATTCTGCATTTTAAACATGCCTTCAGGTGATGCCAGGCTGCTGGTTCATTACCACATACGATAATCAGAGTAAGAGGTATGGGCTCTGAGGGGCTTGGGAGGTTATCTCTCCTTCGGTGGTTTCAAGGGAGTTCTTGCTCCCTATAAGTTTGAAAGGACAACTTCAAAAGGTTTGCATCCACACTTTCCTATCTGTCACGTTCTCACCACTGGCCTCACTACTTCATGGTCCTCACACCTGGCTAGTGAGAGCATGGTCCAGGGCTGTCCGGTAACAGGAGATAGGTTGTCTGGCTGTTTCCATGCAGGGTCTAAGAAGTTTCTATGGCCTCCTCACTGCCACCATGGAGGCTCCACTTCCGAAGCTCAACCTGGGACACCGTGCTCTGTTCCTTGAATGATAGCTAGACGACTCTCTAACCACATTCCTCTCTTATCCCTAATCGATGGAGTTCCGACTTCTGGCCCTCACTCCTTGCCCTATACCCAGAGCGACAGCCCAGCTCTGTACACTGGGTGTAGGACTGGCTGTACAGACCGGGCTATATAGCTGGAGGACTGGCGCGATGCTCCCAGGCTGAAGAGGTGCTCTGCGAATACCTGTTTAACAGGCAAAGCTGGCCTTCGTTAACAGCTAGCAAGGCACTTGGCAGGTGAGTTGGCCTGGAAGGCTTTGTGAATGTAAAGCACAGGTTACGAGTTGGGTCGGCTTCGATTTGAACTGTGCTTCCCACCCCTGAGTAGTCTCAGGAATGTTTTCGCATCTGGAAGATGGGAATGATAACAATACCTCCCCCGTGTATTGATATAACGAATATAAAGCCCTTAGTAAAGTGCCTCATTCATGATAACTACAAAACAGTAGTTATTATTTTTATAATTACTATTCACACCCCACCAGGTATCAAATCGCTTTGTGGCCTGGCGTTATGGCACTCACCTTCACATGCCTTGGAGTTAAGGTACCAGAGGCTTTCAAAGATGAGGCACAGAGGCCAATAGCTGTTTCATCATGATAGATGCCACTGGAAATAATTGAAAGCACTGAAGGGGTTTAGTTTAGAAAACAGACAATGGGACAGACGGGATGGCTGCCTTCAGATTGACTTGTACGGGGGGAATCGGAAGTGTTCTCCGAGACCCCGAGACCACAAGGAAGACCTTAAAGGGAAACACACCCCTGGCTAAGGCGAAGCGAGTTCTCGTGCGAGGGGGGTAGGGGCGTCTGGGAGGGTCCGTTCCTGCGCAGCTGCGGCTGAGGAGCCAATCACCGGGCACAGCCCGTCCTCGCGCGACCGAACAGTCGTACAGTCGTACAATCGTGACGTCCCTGGTTGCCATGGAGAGGAGAGCCGGCTAGCGGAGGACCGCAAGCTTGGGACCGCGAGCTGGCGCCAGAGGCAACAAGGTTGGAGCGTGGCTTTGAAGTCGCCTCAGCTACCACCATGAGCGGCCGAAGTCGAGGTAGAAAGTCCTCCCGCGCCAAAAGCCGGGGCAAAGGCCGCGCCAAAGGCCGAGTTCGCGCTGCTCCTGACCATGGCCCGCACGAGCCGGACCCTCCGCAGTGCCAGAGGCTCGGGGAGGAAACCCAAGCCGCACAGGTGCAGGCTGGCGCGGGTTGGGGTGGCCTGGAAACCGCTGCGCCCGCGCCGCCCTGCGGGCCGGGGGAGGAGGCTGCCTGCCAGCTCCCGCTGGACTGCGGCCTCGCGCTCCGCGCGGCGGGGGAGCGCGGGCAGGCTGCGAACAGGCTTGGCCTGGGGAAGGCCCCATCCATTTCGGAGCGGCTGATGACAGACACTGTCTTCGTAGGAACCGCGGGAACTGTGGGAAGGCCGAAAAATGGCCCCCGTGGTCGAAATCTGCGTGGGCGTGCTGGGAAAAAGGCCCCAGTGGGGAAGGGGCCTCAGGCCATAGCTGGTGGGAAGCCAAAGAGAGGGACCGCTGGGGAGTGTGCGTCTGCCCCAGTGGTAGAGGAAGAGGAGGTGGAGCCGGATGCAGGGTCAGGCCCCCCGGCGACGGATGGCAGCATGGATACGCTGGAGACCGTCCAGCTGAAGCTGGAGACCATGAACGCCCAGGCAGACAGGGCCTACCTCCGTCTATCTCGCAAGTTTGGGCAGTTGCGACTGCACCACCTAAAGCGAAGGAACCTCCTCATCCAGAACATCCCGGGCTTTTGGGGGCAAGCGTTTCAGAGCCACCCCCAGCTATCATCCTTTCTGAACAACCAAGATAAAGAAGTACTCAGCTACTTGAACAGCTTGGAGGTGGAAGAGCTTGGCCTCGCCAGATTGGGCTACAAGATCAAGTTCTACTTTGGGCGCAACCCCTATTTCCAAAATAAGGTGCTTATCAAGGAATATGGTTGTGGCCCTTCAGGTCAGGTGGTGTCGCGCTCTACTCCAATCCAGTGGCTCCCAGGCCACGACCTCCAGTCCGAAAGCCAGGGGAGCCCAGACAACAGTCCTAGCTTTTTTGGGTGGTTTTCAAACCACAGCTCTATTGAGTCTGACAAGATTGTCGAGATAATTAATGAGGAACTGTGGCCCAATCCCCTGCAGTACTACCTTATGAGTGAAGGGGCACGTGGAGAGAAGGGGAAGGAGGGCAGGCAAGTTCCAGCCAGGCAGCCCACGGAGACTCCTGAGCCTGGAGTAAACAAATCCAAGTAATTTTGCGTAAGGCTCCTTTCTACCTCCTGCTGGACTGGTGTCTGGCTGACCACATGGGTTTGTCTGCCTCTTCACGTTGGCCTCTACGCACTCTCTTCCCTTTGAACTCCAGTTACAAGAATATGGCGTTTATGATCATGTTCTTTTGCCTCCCCATGGCCTTGCTTATTTACATTTGTGTCACAGGTTATGTGATCTTACTCCTCCTGTTTATATGTTAAACATACATGTTTCAGATGTATGCTGCCTTTATCTACATGCCTGGACTCAGTTCTCAGCTCTGGCCTTTCCCAGTTGTCTTTTAATATGGACATTCATGAGTCATTCTCCAAGAGGACCAATGCATCCTTAAGCTCTGCTCCTTCAGGGCTGGTGACTTGGTAGGCTTTTTATTCATGCTGCCTATGCATGACACACATGGCAAGATTTTGTGTTGCTGCTGCCAGATGAAGCTAGTGCACATGGTACTGGGCATCAGACAGAACTGATTGTTTAATGGCCCTGGGGTCACTAGCCAGGCACCGCCTACGGGATCTCTGACTTTGGACAGCGTGCTATCCCACTGGACGTGCAGCAGAACAGCACTGGACTGCGGGGCATGAATGAGCTTCAGGGTGAGGAGCAGTTTGCCATGTGTTCTATACCGTCACTCATCTCCTCCTGCCTCTGGGCCCTTCCGCTGGTGAATCTTCATCAAGCTTCGCACCGTGCCTCATCCCCATCAGGCCGTTGAGTTTTGTTTAGATTGTTATTGGCTCCAGTTGACTTCCTGTTCTACAAGGGCCTCCAGAACTGCCTGTGGACCCAGGCCCCCTGCTAGTGCATGAGACACACATCTACCCTCCCCCGCCTTCCAGCAACCCTATTTGCTGTCAGACTGATGGGTGGGCTGGTATATGTGAACATGTACTCACTGTCGTCATGCTGTGGCTCCAGATGAGGGTGGTGACTAAGCTCACATAGATTCTAGGTACCTTTCTCAATTTCCTTTATCCCCTTATCATCTATGACCAGAAAGCTATAGTGGGGTTGTTGGGAAAGAGCTTATTTTGGATATGTAAGCCTGTGTCTACTTCATTTCACACCCTGAAAGTTTCATTCAGTCTATTTCATCATTAATGTGTTTTATAAATAAGAGAAAAAAGCCAAAAACAGAATGATGTTACTTTGG
The DNA here is from genome assembly GCA_004027475.1 of Anoura caudifer. Lineage (NCBI taxonomy): Eukaryota > Metazoa > Chordata > Mammalia > Chiroptera > Phyllostomidae > Anoura > Anoura caudifer. Next base: position 259,039 of record PVKU01001716.1, on the reverse strand, counting down.
ATGCTTTCTCTGTTGTTCTGGGTGTGGCCTTATGTATGTGAAATATTAATGCTGCTTATTTTGCCTCTACATACAATCTTAACCACAGTCCTCATTTTTGCCAAATGGGAGTATAGAGCTGTATAGGTCTGCTTTTCATTCCTTTTAAACTTTTTCCTCTTTATTATGGGCATGTTCAGACATGCACAGAAATTAAGAGGATGGTCCATGGACCTATATACTAACACCTGGCTGTATTATTAATTACAATCAACATGGTTTCATCTGTATCTCCCTCTTCCTGCCTGTATTGTTTATCAGAAGTCCAAGACACTGTGCCAATTCAACTGTGACTATTTGCATCAGGTCTGCTTTGTTGCTCTTAATGTTAACTAACAAAGTTCCAGAGATGGGCCTTAGAATTGAAGGTCTTCAGAAATAACAAGAAGTCTCAAAAAGAGATGGGGGGGATACTTTCCCCTGCATCCACAGAAAGGGGGACTGTTCTGTTGTAAATGTCTTTCTTTCCTGTGTAAGATGAGGACTCGTGTGGCTGTTAGAATTGTTATCAGCTTGTTCTGATCTCATAACTCCAGTCTTGGAAGTATAATTTGGAAATTGTTGCTATGTTCTGTGAAAATAACTTCCCAAAAGTAACCTCCCCAAACTGGTTGTCTTACTAACTTGACACCCCAGTAATAATGCAATTATTTCTTTGTTCCTAAACAGTTTAAATAGTTGTAAACTTGCATGCATGGTGAAAAAATAAAAACCTGTACCATTATTACATTTTTTATTTTTAAAAAAGACTTGGAGGCTGGGTAGTTGAGGGGACGTATACGTTGGCCTAGGCGAGTGATTCCTCAGCCGCAGGCCCTTGTGTGCCTAGTAACATAACAATACATGCAATGCTGATTCCCAGGTCCTTGCCAGAGATTGAGATCCTGTGATTTTGGCAAAAAGCCGGCTAAGTCTCTCTACAAGCTTTCTGGGTGATTCTAGTGGAAATCCAGGGTTCCTTAAATTTTTGAGTTCATCTGAATTGTGTGAAGAATCCTGTGAAAATCCTGTGAAAATACTGAATTTTGATTCAACAGTCCAGGTTGGAACCTGAGATTTGGCGTTTCTAACAAATGTGCAGGGGGTGCCGGTGCTGGTGCTTCGCAGACTGGGCGGGGAAGCAGGTGCCTTCAGGCCCTTTGAGACTGGAGTGACAGTGCTCAGCCTTGGCTGCACAGTTATCTGGGAAGCTTTAAGGAAATACGCTGTCAGAGTTCCACACAAATAGCAACCAAATCAGAGTTGGGGTGGGAAGGGAGGGTTGGTGCAGGTATGGGTATTTTTAAAACATCCCAGGTGATTCCCATGTCTAGCTCGAGTTGAGAACTAACCCTAGTTAGTTCTCGGATGCTGGTCACAACAGACCCACAACAAGGATCGTTTTCCCTTAATCAGGAGAAGCGGCACTGGACAGCCAAATGCCACGTAAAGCTGTCCAGTGGATCATGGTTGGAAACAATTAGAAGTGGATTGTTAGAAGAGAATCAAATTGGTTTGTATGATGAAGTACTTGAATCAACAAATACACAGCGTTCAGGGAATAGTAGGTGCCCGAATGTCAAATCAATGAATTTAAACATAGTTTATATCAGATACCTCGGGGCTAGGCCGATGATTAAATTTGTGAAGTGGGCCAACTTTATTTCATAAGGACATAGTTTGCTAGGGCTTCTATAACAAAAGACCCCAGACTGGGTGGCTTAACAATAGAAAGGCATGGCCTTGGCTGCGGAGGACAGAAGTCCGAGACCCGGCCGTCAGCAGGGCTGGTGGCATCTGAAGGCCTGTCTCCTCAGCTTACAGGTGGCTTCTGTCTCGGAGCAGTGGACGGAGGTGGAGGTTGTCTTCAGTGCTGGACTGTGGTGTTTGGGGGTAATGCAGACCCAGCGTTGCTACATCTTCAAAAAGGAGTGGGGGGCGGGGTCAGGATCTTTATGTAGCCTCTCCCAGTTTTGGTACGTTTTCAACTATAAAAGAAACCCACATCCAGAGCCTTGCTGTCAGTGGTACGTAGAGTGCAAATGTGTTGGCGTGGAGAGCAGCCTCTTCAGGCTTGAGAGGCTCTCGGGATGCACGCCGAGTCCTCTGGGGTTACAAGTCTGGAGGGGCCTCTCTGACCAGTTCAGCTTACACCCCTGCTGCTTCACGGGTGCGGAGCCTCTGCTTCCCAGACTCTGCTTTCGCACCCCTGTCTTCTGCTCTTTGGAGAAGCCGTCTGATTTGGGATTCACCACCTCCCCCTGGGTTCGTTCGGTCATTGCCGGCTGTACACGTCAGTCTCCAGACGTTAGATACACAGCTGTGAACAAATGCAGCTTTGGATTCCGTCCCCCTCCTAGTTCCAACCTCTTCTCAGCTTTTCCCTGGGATTGTCAGTCTGTCTGGGTTTTTTTTTTTTTTTTATCCCTTTTCCTACGTGAGGGTAGTTAGTGCTTTAGATCCATATGGCGGCTAATGGAACCCTCCTCTCATCCTTAGGCCTCTAGGTCAGACTCCGCAGGGCAGTTAGGTGTTTAATAACCTGGAGAGGGAGGGTTTGTTGGAATAATTCTTGTTACGCTCAGAGTCCCTGGCCCTTTTTTCAACGTTGAGTTTTGTTACCAAACTTCCTCTGATTACTTGTTACTTGCTGGGCTTTTTTAAAAGTGTGGTGGGTTTGAGCTATGCCGCAGGTGAGGAAGGAGAGAAAAAAGAAATGGGTTTGCTACTCCTAGCTTACTGAAAGTCTTTATCAACTTCTGTCTCTGTCAGCCTGTACCCTTTGGGCTTCCCCCTTTTGTCTAGTTTCCCAACTTGCAACAAGGGAAAGAGGCACATTGCCCTGGGTGGCCTCACTTGAGGAAACTTTGCCCTTATTTGCCCCTCTGAAGATTTTGGAAACCTGCCTTTTTACCCTTTGAGATCCCTGTCCTTGGTAAGCCTGTTACTGGTGGGTGGGGCCATATCCCTTGGGAGTTGAGAGACAGACAGACACACGGAGAGGAAGTGGGGGGAGAGAGAGAAGAGAGCCATAGAAGAGAGCCCTGGGTATCCAGTCTATGGTTTCTGTCACTGTTCTCAGCATCTTCACTTCCGCTTTTGGAATCTTCCCCAACTATATTTTACCATTTGGGCTCACAATTGACTCCTGCCAATTCATTTGCACCTGAAACTCAGACCTTGGGTTAGTTCTGCTTCTGTACCCCTGATCAGGCGTTCAGGTACTGACTCTCCAAGCCACGAACCTTGAATTTCTTTCTCTCCCTGCCTCCTATCAATCTGACCCACAGCTGAGGTTTGGCAAGTACAAGACAAAATAGCTCCCGTTGGTGCGACAGACACGTCATGGTTTACAAAGCCCATTATTTCACATTATCGCAATTATAACAGCTATCCCATAAGAAGGCTCAAAGAGGTTAAAAGATGACCAAAAGCACAAAACCAGGTAGCCGTAAAGCCAGATTCAAACTCAGGTCTTCGGATTCCAAACTCCATCCGTACAGGTGGCGGCAAATGTGAGGCCCGAGCTGGTAGCCTGGCACTAGGAACCCAGGCACTTCTTTCCACGGAGCCTTTACCTGACCCTTCACACAGCACGTCGTCGGGACCCTCCATGCAGCGCCGGAGGGTCAGTCATTGCCGGTCAGTCAGAGTTGGCAGGTGAACGTGAACCACCGGCTGTCACAGCTCAGTTGAGAGCAGGACTGACTGCGTGGGTGACTCAGAATGGTGGCTGAGGCTTCCTTTAACCGCTTTGTTCCAAGGTCAGGATTGGTTCTAGACACTCCTGGAGGCCGAGTGAGGAGGTTTTTTGGCTATAATTATCAATACCTGAATATGAATGATTCAGGAAAAGGAGGTAATTTTTCTTCCATAACAGGAAGCCTGGTGATAGGAACTTGCAGGCTTGCTTCGGTGGCTCCATGATGTAAGTTAGGGCTCTGAGTCCGCCTCTCTGCTTCTCTCCTCTTGGCTTTGCCCCCATGATTCCCCACCTCTAAGCATCGCATCCTCACCCAGCTACACTTGAAGGCAGGCAGGTAAGCAAGAAAGGGAATCTTTTCACATGTCTCTGTCTTTAACAGGATGAAGATTTTTGCCAGCAGTCCCTGGTAGATTTCAGGAGACCTGAGTCAGCCCCTTGGGCCAGAAATGGGTCACACTCCCACACCGCACTTCAAGGAAATCTAGTACGTGTCAGCATCTTCCATGGGAATGGGTTTCTGCCATCTAAGAATAAAGGGAAATCAGGGGGCTAGAATTGATGGGGATTTTAGTAACCTGTAGGTCCTTTCTGAAATGATGTACGGCTGTCCCTGATTATGGAACACTGCATGCTGAGCGCAGGCGCCGTGCACCTGCGAGCCTCCCACCCCAGCTCTCCCGGTCACCGCTTCCGACGAGAAAGCTCTGCCTGGGCTCAGCGTTTTGCGTCTCGTCTCTGTTACATGGTGAACGTTTTTCTGACCAGCAATGCCTTTTTCATTTTCCTGTTTCTCACAGCACCTAGCCCAGGGTTCACTTAATATTTGATGTCAATAAATGCCATTTGCCAGAATGCAATGCATCAGTACTTTTTCTAAAATGTGAATTTCATCATACTAATCATCAGTTCAAAACCTTCAGGAATAAGGTTCAAAATCCTAACAAGTTCGTAACAGGCCCTTCATTATCTGACTCTACATTTTTTCTTTCAAAATTTATTGTGACAAATTTCAAATTTACCTAAAACTTGACAGAAAAGTACAATGATCGCCCATATTATCTACCATCTAAGTTCAACAAATGTTAACTTTTTGCTATATTTATTTTATCTTTATATGTGTCTATGATATTGTTGAATCCTTTGAAAATAAGTTGCTTGACACTTCACCCCTAAATACTCAGCGTCCATCTCATTTTAAAAAGATACTTTTCTACATAATCACAAGATCATTGTCAGACTGCAGAAAATTACAGTTCCCAAATACCATCTAGAATACAGTCCATATTTAGATTTCTAATTATTCCCAAGATTATCTTAAGTATTTGCAGTATTGGTTTTTAAAGCAAGATCTAATAATACTCAGGCCTTGCATTTAGTTGTTATTGCTTTAGTTATTTTTTTTTAAACAAACATATAAAGGACACATGGACCAAGCCAAAGGGGGCAGGTTCAAGGGTGGAAGGTGGGGATGGGTGGGGTGGGGGAAAATGGGGACAACTGTACTTGAACAAAAATTTAAAAAGAGAGAAACAATCCCTTCCCTCCCCCCTCCCCACATTGACTTTCTGAAGAAGTCAGGCCAATGTGTTACAGGATGTCCCGCGTTCTGGATTTATCAGATTGCTCCTTCTTCGTGTAATTTAACTTCTTCTTCTGTCTTCTGTATTTCTTATAAACTGAGGGTTTGGGTGAAACACCTTCGGCAAGAGCACCATGTAAATGAGCCTGGGTACTTCAACCGCGCCTCACTTCAGGAGGCGTGTCGATGGGTGTGCTGTTAGTCTAGTCTCTGGGTTAAGATGGTGAACAACGGATCTCTCCTTCGTAAAGACACGCTTTTCCCTTGCAGTCAGCAGGTGACCTCTGACGGTACTTGTCACTGTGACAACATCCTGTTGCCTTAACCTTTTCATCCCAAGATTTCAGCAGCTGTTAATGGTATCTGCCCACATTAGTTATTTTACTGTGTGTTACAAAATAGTGATTTCTAATCTTGGCACTTCTGTTACATACTTTAGCTGGTATTCACCTTGAAGAAAGACCTCACCCTCATCATCTGGCGATGAACTATACTTCTGAAAGGTAGTATATATAAATGTTTAACTTGTTCCCTTTAATTACCAATTGTCAACATCAGAAATTGGTTTAATAATCATTTCTGATGGTCTCAAATAAGAACATGTTTTTTGTTTGTTTGTTTGTTTGTTTTTGGTCTCTTTACTATCACTGTGGACTTGCGGGTTTTCATTCATTTTTACAATCAATTACAGTCATCTTTCTTTTGGCTGCCCCGCTGGCCTGCATTTTGCTGCTAAGGAACTTTTACCAGACTCCTCCTGCCCTTGTCCCTGATTCTCTCCCATTGCCCCTTGCACTGCGCTCCAGCCAGCATGATCCACTGCTGAGTCTCTGCCAGCCTGCAAGCTTCTCAGACCCCACACATTTGCACACACTGCTCAAGGGGCCTTGCAGCCCCTCTCAGGTGCTCAGATATAGCTCGGATATCATCCTTCTGTGCCATAGCTATTAATCTTTCAAGGCTGAATGAGTCCCCCCTTCTCTTTATTTCCATACTATTCTGTTCACCTTTCAAGTCACAGTACCTAACGTAACCTAACATGGTAACTTGTTCTTGTCTGTTTACCGGTCTGCTCCTACCAGAAACTGTGAAACCCTTGAGGCTGCAGAATAATAACAAGCAGTATGTCAATCATTTTTGTATTTCCATTGCTTAGGGGCTTGTACATAATAGGTGCTCATTAAGCACTGAACAAATGAGGAAAAGAATGATCTCCAAAGATTCTTGAAGGCATCAGTGACAAACTACAGAAAGGTTAGACGTGCCCAGGAGTAGAGATTGGAAATAATTTCAAGTGCAGAAGAAGCATGAACCTAGTACAAATGGGTTAAAAGGTGGTGGGGAGGGAAGCTATTACCTACATAAAGCTTTAGGCAAAAAACTTAGTGGCACCAAATTACTCTCAAGACATATTGGGAGTCAAGTAAGAAAATGGAAGTGAGTAAGAAAGCAAAGGAAGAATATTGGAAATGTACCATGTATGCTGTGCTATAGCAACATTCTACAGCACAGGAGTTTGTAATCAAAAACAAGAAAAAGCAACGCTGATAGGATTCTAACAATGACTTCACCTGGGGAATCTTTCTTTCTCTTTATATATGGACTATATACATAGTTTGAGAGCTCCTAAGAGGCCCCCTTGAATTTAAACTTCAAAAAATCAGGTTAGAACAAAGGCAATCTCTAGAAGAGGAATATCACCAGAGAGTACACTGGATAAGTTAAATCTGCAGAATGGAACACAGTGAGTGGATCTAGGAGAAAGTTACCTTGAGCTTTAATGTTAAATAGACTAAATTCCAGGATTAATGGGAAAATATGGTCTTCAAAGCCCAGAACTGCTTTGCCTAGTGCTGTGTCACCAACACTTTAGGACAGAATTTGGAAGGCTTGCAGGGAGAAAGGTGAAAGACCGGGCCTTTGAAACCCAGGGACATTCTGGAGAAGGTTGTGATCCCAGAGCAGATCGTCCCTCAGGAAGTGAGGATGTAGGGCCTGGTGTATTATTGCAAGAGCTCTGCATCTGCCACCCTGAGAACCCATGATGCCACCAGTGCCACCTCTGGCTTGGGGTGCATTTATGTGAGGGACACTGAGCTCCTACACATTTCATGTCATTCTTTCAGCAAGTGGTCTCATCTGACTTGCTGATAAAATGGTGCTCCCACCCTCACTGCTCACTCTGGATTCCTTCTCACAGCTCCCTCTTCTTCATAGGATTTATCACAATTCGTGACTGTTTTTGTCTCTGAGTCTGTTTCTTCCTTGGGACTATTAGCTCTCAAGGATCATTGTTCACCATTGAATCCCAAGTGCATACACATAGAGAGTATTTGATTAATATTTTTTAATTTTAATTGTTGTTCTTGTACAGTTTTCTGTCTTTTACTCCCATCCCAGCCCACGCCCCAGCCCTCCCCACCTCCCTCCCATTTCCACCGTCCCTAGTTTTTGTCCATGTGTCTTTTACACTTGTTGCTCTAAACCCTTCCCTTTTTCCCCTGAAACTCCCTCCCCTCTCCACTCTGGTGACTGTCAGCCTGTTCTCTATTTCAGTGTCTTTGGTTATATTTTGCTTGTTTGTTTGTTTTTTGATTAGGTTCCTGTTAAAGGTGAGATCATATGGTATTTGTCTTTCACTTCCTGGCTTATTTCACTTAGCATTATGCTCTCCAGTTCCATCCATGCTGTTGCAAAAGGTAGGAGCTCCTTCTTTCTTTCTGCTGCATAGAATTCATTGTGTAAATGTACCACAGTTTCTTGATCCATTCATTTACTGATGGGCACCTAGGTTGCTTCCAATACTTGGCTATTGTGAATTGTGCTGCTATGAACATTGGGGTGCATAGGTTCTTTTGGATTGGTGTTTCAGGGTTCTTAGGATATAATTCTAGCAGTGGAATTGCTGGGTCAAAAGGTAGATCCATTTTTAGTTTTCTTAGAAAATTCCATACTGTTTTCCATAGTGGTGTACCAGTCTGCAATCCCACCAACAGTGCACTAGGGTTCCCTTTTCTCCACAACCTCTCCAACACTTGTTGGTTGTTGCTTTGTTTATGATGGCCATTCTCACTGGTGTGAAGTGGTATCTCATTGTGGTTTTAATTTGCATCTCTTTGATAGTTAGCGATATTGAGCATCTTTTCATGTGTCTCTGGATCCTCTGTATGTCCTCCTTGGAGAAGTGTCTGTTCAAGTCCTTTGCCCATTTTTTTAATTGGGTAGCTTGTCTTCTTGGAGTGGAGTCATGTAAGTTCTTTATATATTTTGGAGATCAAACCCTTGTCTGAGGTATCATTGGAAAATATGTTTTCCCAAACAGTTGGTTCTCTTTTTATTTTAATACTGTTTTCTTTAGCATGCAGAAGCTTTTTATTTTGATGAGATCTCATTTGTTTATTCTTTCCTTTATGTCCCTTGCTTTAGGGGACATATCAGTAAAAATGTTGCTGCGTGAAATATCTGAGATTTTCCTGCCTATGTTCTCCTCTAGGACTTTAATGGTGTCATGGCTTATATTTAAATCTTTTAGCCACTTTGACTTTATTTTTGTGTATGGTGTAAGTTGGTGTTCGAGTTTCATTTTTTTTGCACGTAGCTGTCCAGTTCTCCCAACACCACTTGTTGAAGAGGCTATTTTTACTCCGTTTTATGTTGCTGCCCCCCTTGTTGAATATTAATTGACCATAGAGACTGGGTTTATTTCTGGGCTCTCTGTTCTATTCCACTGGTCCATGGGCCTGTTTTTTTGCCAGTACCAGGCTGTTTTGATTACAGTGGCCTTGTAATACAGTTTGGTGTCAGGTATTGTGCTCCTTCCTACTTTGCTCTTCTTTCTCAAAATTGCTGCAGCTATTCGAGGTCGTTTATGGTTCCATATAAATTTTTGAAGTGTTTGTTTTATGCCTGTGAAATATGCCATTGGTACTTTAATAGGTATTGCATTGAACCTGCTAATTGCTTTGGGTAGTATGGACATTTTGATGATGATAATTCTTCTGATCCATGAACACAGTATATGTTTCCATTTGTTTGTGTCTTCCTTTATTTCTTTCTTCAGTGTTATGTAGTTTTCTGCATACAGGTCTTTTATCTTCTTGGTTAGGTTTATTCCTAGGTATTTTATTTTTCTTTTTGCTATATCAAATGGGATTTTTTTTCTTGACTTCTGCTTCTGCTCTTTCATTGCTGGTATACAAAAATGCCTTTGATTTCTGGATATTGACTTTGTATCCGACTGTTTGGTCAAATTCATTTATTAGGTCAAGCAGGTTTTTGGCAGGGTCTGTAGGATTTTCTATGTACACTATCATGTCATCTGCAAACAATGATAGTTTTGTTTCCTCCTTTCCAATTTGGATGCCTTTTATTTCCTTTTCTTGTCTAATGGCTGTGGCTAATACTTCCAATACTATATTTAGTAGAAGTGGTGAAAGTGAACAACCTTGTCTTGTTCCTGATCTTAGTGGAAAAGATTTTAGTTTTTGTCTGTTGAGTATGATGTTGGCTGTAGGTCTCTCATATATGGCCTTTATTATGTTGAGGAATGCTCCCTCTATTCCCACTTTGCTGAGTGTTTTTATCATAAATGGGTGCTGTACCTTATCAAATGCATTTTCTGCATCTATTGATATGATCATGTGATTTTTGTCTTTGCTTTTGTTTATGTGATGTATTACATTTACTGATTTGCAAATGTTGAACCATCCTTGCATCCCTGGAATGAATCCCACTTGGTCATGGTGTATGATCTTTTTAAATGTATTGTTAGATGCAGTTTGCCAATATTTTGTTGAGAATTTTAGCGTCTGTTCATCAGCGATATGGGCCTGAAGTTTTCTTTCTTTGTTGTGTCTTTATCTGGTTTGGGGATTAGGATGATGCTGGCTTCATAAAAAGAGTTTGGGAGTCTTCCATCATTTTGGATTTTTTTTTGAATAGTCTGTGAAGGATAGGGGTTACCTCTTCCTTAAATGCTTTGTAAAATTCTCCTGTGAAACCATCTGGTCCAGGGCTTTTGTGTGTCAGGAATTTTTGGTTACTGCTTCTATTTCATCTGCTGTTATTGGTCTGGTCAGGCTTTCTGCTTCTTCTTCATTGAGTTTTGGGATAACTAATATTTGGTACTGGTGGAAGTGTTAGCCTTATGAGACAGGACCTGTTAAGATGGCAGGCAGCATGCGCTGTGCCTTGGAGACGTCCTACAGCAGGAGGAGCTGTCTCTTCCTCTGTGTGCACTGGAACTTGAAGAGACCATTTTGCTGAGAACATGCCCAGCAAAGTGCTAAGCACATTTAACTCCATCATCATAGCACCTCTACTGTTATCCTCGTTTTCCAGGTAAGATGAAAGGGCACAAGATAGTTTTGGTAACTTGTTCAGTTACATGCATTGTAATTTGTAGAGCTCGGGGTAGAGATGCTTAATCACTATGCTGCCCTGTCTCTTAGGCAGTGTGAGTTGGTGACCTAGCGTTATCTCCTGACTTCAGAATGGAGGTACAAGGGTGGGTGGCTGCAGATAAGCTTTCAGAGGGTGGCTGTACCCACTCACTGCACAGGGGAAGTATGTGTGCATGTTTTTTTTTTCTGTGGGTGTATGGGCATATGTGTGTTTGTGTGGTATAGCATATCCGGGTGTGTGTCCAGGGAGGGCAAGTTAACTTGGGAATACAGCCTGTGGACTGCCTGCTGCTTGTCCCCAGGCCCATGGTGCCCAGAAGCTGCGAGAGCATGTGCCCTCACTGAGCAGTTGAGTCCACATCTTAAAGCAGGGGTGTCAAACTCATTTTTACCAGGGGCCACATCAGCGTTGCGGTTGCCTTCAAAGGGCCGAATGTGATTTTAGGACTGTGTACATGTAACTACTCCTTAACTAGGGGCAAGGAGCTCAGCACTGCTGCCGGGTAGAAACAAGGTGGAGGGCTGGATTGGGCCCGAGGGCCTTGTGTTTGCCACCTGTGTTTTAAAGGCTTCCAGCTGTGGGCAGGTAGTGGGGAACAGAGACTCTCCAGGCCTGAAGCAGCTCAGAAGAAGGGGACCTTTTGGGGGGCCATGAGCAGATGGCTTGATGGGAGGGCTGAATCACAGAGAGCACCAACTCAACAAAAGGCCATCACAGCTACTAAGTGAGGGGATTTGTTCACGTACAGGTAACACAGACAGGCCTGCTCGTCATAAGCTGTTCTTTGAGCTTCCACCTCCTACACGGCCATCCCTATCCCTGCTATTGTCTCCAGATAAGATAGTGAGGAATCATTCTTTCTTGACATTTCCATAGGGCATGCTTCCCTATTAACAAAAATTCACTGGACCTTCTATTCCCCATAGCAGTCATGGGGAAAGGAGGCAAGGCCAGTAACATTTATTGAGGACAGACTGCATACCAGCCTTAAGTGACTTATATGCACAATTGTTTTAATTATATATATTTTTAAAGATTTTATTTATTTATTTATTTTTAGAGAGAATGGAAGGGAGGGAGGAAGGGAGAGAAACATCAGTGTGTGGTTGCCTCTCACGTTCTCTCCACTGGGGACCTGGCCTGCAACCCAGGCATGTACCTTGACTAGGAATCAAACTGGCGACCCTTAATCCACTGGGCCACACCAACCAGGGTTAATTTTTTTACAATAAGAAATGTATGAAGTCTCCATTGTTTCCTATATTTTACAGTAATGATACTGAAAGTCTTAATGTTAAAAAACCCGCTCAGGGTTACTCGTTCAGAATTCTGACTGATGACAGTGTCTTTGGAGCCCAAACCTGTGTTCTCTCCATTGCACCATACTGCCCCTCAGAGAAGAGGAAGGGGGACAGATGCACTCCTAATTTTAATGAAAGCGATAGGAATCAGAATGCTTTCAACCTCGAGTGACAGGTGCTCTGATGAAGGAGACCCAAGAGTAAGAACGGTTATTAGTCCAATGATAAGGACTCTGGAGGCAAGTGATCCCACTTAGTTAGTTTAGCTGCTCAGTTATTTTATCAAGTCCGCAGACTCTCTTCCTCCCTCTAGTCCTCCTAACATCCTTGGTATAGACTCAGCGAGGACTTTGCCTTCGGACTTGTCTCACGGCCTCAAGATGTTGCTTCGGTTCCAGGCATCATAGTCTCAAGGACGGTGTCCACAATAGGAAAGTAGCAAAGGAGGCAAATGGGGGCTTCTAGAAAAAAAAATTTCATTTTTCAGCAAGAGATCTGAACCAGCCATAAATGTAAGTAGCAGTCCTTATAGCTTTGCTGTGTAAGGTTGATGTTGTATCTTATTTTTTTTCCCATTTGGGGGGTTTCCTGTGGATCTAAGCAGTATTCAAATTAAGCGTGAACATCCATTTCAATGGTTACATTTGAGACATTTGAGTAACTCTTAGCCAAAGGCCATAGCAGCAGTGAAAACTTTCCTTTGGCTTCTGATTAAAGGCGATCTTCTCAATCTGGACTCAGTTCCTGGAGTAATCCTTTGAACAGATTAAACATAAACCCATACTTTGCTGATAATTGTGTGTTGATCTGCAATAAATTGATTAGGAGTAGTTGATATCATTTGAAACCCCAAATCCCCAAACGGTGACCGAGAATATGGCTCTCATTTCTCTAGGCTTCCATCTAAAGAACTTTGCCTGTAGCCTCATCACTTGGCTAAGATCACCATTTGTGAGAGTCCCTCTTCCCCCCATTGTCATCCCTTTTTATTTTTGGACTGTGTTGTGTAGTCCTCCCAGAGACAAATACCTTATTTTTTCAAGCCTCCCTTTGGTTTGGGCTTGGGGAGAGCAGGGAGGGTCATGCCTAGCAATGCGTTTCTCGGGCTCTCTTCTCAGATACTGTTCTAATGACAGTGAGGTGCGTTTGCCACCTCGTCCCACCCTGTTAGGCATTTTTAATGCTCCTTAGCCCTCGCTGAGCTGGAGCCGTGGTGACCCACGCCAGTCTAAAAAGAGGTCATCTGTCACCCAGTCAGCCATGGGTAGTTCTCTGCCCCCGAGTGCAGCAGTAGCTTCTGGCCCACAGGCAACTGGAGAAAATGTTGCGTATCTCTTGGCTAAAGGAAAGGGGAAGAGGCAGATTGCAGAACACGTTTGCTTTATAGCTGGCTTAAGGTATGCATTTGAAACCAGGGGCCTTCAAAACCCAAGCTGGAACCCCAGCTGGAACTAAGAAAGAGCAGTGGGTATAGAAGGTGGTTTAGGAAAGGCTGGCTGGGGTCCTTGGTTTTGGATACTCGGTGGTGATGCCAGATGTCCCAGAATGGTGGATTGCTAAATGTACCAAAGTTGGCCCGGGACCTAGAGCGTGGGGGGAGGAATGTCATGGGAGGTTTTGGAGTACGGCAGCTGAGACCTGGCACCAAGCGTGTCTGAGTTCATATCCGAACTTTGCGTGCCACCTTCATAGGTCATTCACCTTCTCTAAGCTCCAGTTTTCTTATTTGTAAAATAGAGACAGAAGTTCTGAGTTAAGTAGAGGTCAGAAAAATAACAAGACTTACTGGAATAAAAAAATATTTCAAGTGTGTAGAACTGAAAAAATCCAGGGTGATCTGGACTTAAGATAAACCTTGATGCAGGCGCTCGGATGATGTCTTCCCCCACCTCTCAGCTTTCCTTTCCTCTGTGTTAATTTTATTCCCAGGCAGGTTTTTCCTTCCTGGTGGCAGGCTGGCCGCTTGATGCTCTAGACCCACAACTCTTACCCTTTCAGCACCCCGAAAGGAGAAGCGCTTCATTGGTGCTTCAGCAGTGCTTCTTCCTGGCCAGTTCTAAAGGAAAGAAGTTCAGGGTTGACTCTGTCGATGCCTTAGGTCGTTACGCAGCCTGAACCAACTGCGAAGGACTGGGTCGCGCTGCCCAGCCCTGGCGTCTGGAACGGGCTCAGCCCCACCCAAGCTGTAAGGTCTGACACCAGTGAAGGGACGACTTTTTCCAAGTGAAAAGAAATCACTGTGTCAATGCCACAGGGAGAGGACTGGAGCGTATGCTGGCTGACTGTGAGCCTGTGAGGCTGGGCAGTCCTGAAAGTCAGGCCAGGGGCTGAGCGATGAAGAGGTCTCTCCAGGAGGCAGAGGCTCAGCGACCTTCACCGGAAGCTGTCCAGAGCCAGATGATACAGGCCGGTGCCTCAGAGACTAAGGATGGGGTTTGGGGGTTACCTGGGAGCCATGGGACCAGAGGCTAAGGAGGTTTTCACTCCCCCTTCCCCAGGCCGGTGGCCTGCCCTTCATCCTCCTCATGGTTCCCACTCTGGGGCTTACATTTCTGTATCTCCCTTGGGACAGCGGGTGGTACAGGGACACTGGACAGTGCCATTAAAGGATGGCTGTAAGACTGCCATTCAGGTGAAGTCCTTGAGGCTCAGAAAGACGGCAAGGCTTACCTCAGGGCATGCCACAGGGCAGAATGAGAGCGCAGCAATGGAGGCCCTGCGGCCAGGGCAGGCTCCGCGTCCTGTTTCCCGCTCGGCGTGAAGGCCATGTGAGGTCACCCCTGATCTTCCACCCCTATACATACACATGCACACACATTTCTAAATCATAAAGCGCTGCAGCCCAACCTGCAGACACTATTTGCTCTCGTAATCTTTATTCCAATTTCTATAGCCCAGAAGGGGAAAAAAAAAAAAGTCCAAAACAAAAAGTAAAACCATTTTCAACACCTAAGGTTCTCGTTTTGGTTCCTTTTGGAAGGGTGTGTAAAGGGGAGGGGTGGTGAGGCTCTTCTTCATCCCTGGAGAATCCAAATTGATAAAAACTAAATTAAAAATTGGCTTCCAAGATTACATACATTGAAAAGCCTCAAACCAGAGTTGCATTTCAGCCCCCAAATGAGGGCTTTCAAATGGAAATGTTGGCAGCTCCTGGCTCTGGGGTCCTGCTCCTGGACTGAGCTGTAACCCCGTTTATTTGAAGATGAGGACCCGCCCCAGAGGGGCCCCTCTTGGGGAGTGTGGTCTCAGCTTCTCCTCTGTGTGAGCCCCAGCCTCCCAGGAGCCCTTGCCCTGGGCTCCCTTGCTAAAGGGCTCTCGCCGCAGGTCCGTCCAGGGCATCTGCAATGAGCTCCCACGTGCCTTTGAAAGAAGGTACTTTGCTTTGCTTTTCATCTGCCTCTTTGTAGGGGGGATTTTCTTTCTGTGTGGGAGGGGGTGCGGCTGTGGGTGGGAAGGAAGCTGAGTCTCATTCCATTCTGAGATCCCCGAATCTATTTAAGGCTTGCGTCTCCATGCTCTAAAGCTTCGCAGCATCCAGGGTAACTGAGGATCTAAGAGTCGTTTCAGACCCAAGTCCGGGTTGCTGTAGAGGGTTAGAATGGTGCCTGTGCAAGACTGTCACAAGGATGGCTTCAATGAGTCATGCCTCCTGGTTGCCGTTCCCTGTGCCGTCCCTCCCCCACACTGGCTCTGGGCTTGGCCAGGCAACTTGTTTTGATCATTTGGACATCAGCAAATGTAACACAAGCAGAGACTTGGTGAGTGCTTGAGTCCTGGGATTTGCAGCTGTTTGGACTCCTTGAGGATGAAAGACCAGGTGGACAGAGAGGCTGGATGGTCCCCGTCAAACCTCCTGCTGCACGGAGCCTAGGGGAAGCCAGCAGAACCTCTCAGCTGTCCACAGAAATAATCAGTGGCTGTCATTTTTAATGAAGGTGACATTCATGGAACATAAAATTAGTCATTTAAAAGTATACAATTCAGTGGCACTTAGCACATTCACAAAGTTGTGTAACAAGTACCTCTTTCTAGTTCCAAAACATTTCATCCCCCGCAAAAGCAAAGCCTGTACCCATTAAGCAGGCCCTCCCCCTCCTCTCTCCCTCGGCTCCTGGCAACTACCAGTCTGCTTTCTGTCTCCATGGAGACAGACCTTTTGTGACTGGCTCCTTTCACTTAGCATAATGTTTTCCATATTCACCCAAGTTGTAACATGTATCAGTACTTCATTCCTTTTTCAACTAAAACAAATAATTGCAGGTGGATGTTATTTACAGCAGTACTCATGATAACAAAAAGGTGAAAACCACCCAAATGTCCATCAACAGACAAATGGGTAAATAAATTTTGGTATATTCATACAATGGAGTATTATTCCTCCCTAAATTGCTATTATTTAGGGTGATTAGGTTTGAGGATGTTTTGTTACTGTCGTCATAGATACTTGACGGCGTTTTTAACGGGGTTAGAGTCATAACGAGAACTATCCATCTTACAAGGTGTCTGTAGGCCATGCATGTGTGAAGCACTTTGCACGTAGTATGCTTTAATCTTCACAAGAACCCTGTGTTTTCGGCCCTAACATTTGCTCCATTTTATCAATGGGAAAACTGAGAGAGTAAATCGTTTGCCCCGTTTAACCCAGACAGTCTGGTACCAGAGCTCACGCCTTGCTCGGTGTGCGAGGCCCAGCCCTGGACCGAGGGCCCGCTCTGGAAGGCGGAAGGCGATGAGCCCGTAGCAGCCTGTGGCTTTGCTGCGACAGAAAGAGACACCACTGCCAGTGTTCTGTGTGCTTCCCAGTGAGCGTCACCGGTCTAAACAACCAACAGAAATGGAAGGCAATAGTGTTTGAGATCCGTACAACGTGAAACCTGACTTAGGAACATTGAACTTTGTAGAGATAACATCTATAAAGTGAATGTTCAAAGGCAGAAGCTACTATAAAAATATTGGATATAAACATGCATGCTGATTACTGTCAAATTTGTACGGGAAAAAATCCCAGGGTAATAACTCCTGTGAAATACAACACGAGTGAAAATGGAAAGAGTTGGGAAGTATTTAACTGGGCTATTTTAAAAAAAATTGATCAAGGTATTAAATTGACTTCATGGAGTTTACTCCAGAGAATAGTTTTGGTACAAAAATGTATCCATGATGATATAATTGTGGTTTCAGTGGTAGATTCTTAGGAGTCAAAATACCCTCAGGACAGAGCATCTTTCTGAGTCAAACCATCTTTTATCTTTCATAAGGATTTCTTGAAGAGTGTAAAATGCTATCAAAATGTTAGCATGGGTCCCTCTAGAACGCCAAGACCCTTTGGAGAGTAAGTACATTAGGATTTAGTCTCAACCCAAGATACCAGGAGTACCTGCGATTCCAGGTGAGGAGGTGAAGGCTGCCATGCGGAGTTCGGAATTCACCCCAGTGCAGGGCAGAGTCAAGTTCTCCTGCCCTTCTGGAGACGCAGGCTCTGGGAAGAGTGGCAGAAGGAGAAGTCCCCTGAGTGACCTTGTGGCCCCATGTTTAGGGAACTCAATACAAACTCTCCATAAGAGGGAGCTATAATTCTTGAAAGAGAAGGAAGGGCAGCACCTGTTTAGGGTGTGATCCTCTCAGGTAACGGCAGACCCCAGCACGACAGAAATAGGAACCTAGCAGCAACGTCCACTCGGTAGCCCGGATGTGGGAGCAGGAGGTCAGTGAGGTCCAGTAGGACCAGATTCGGGCTGGCTGGGTAGCGTGGGGTAGGGAAGCACAGGGCTGTGTGTTCATTAGTCCCCACATCTGGGCCCACAAGCTTTTCAAGTCTTGTAGAAATATTTATTAGCTATAAATACACAGAGAAAATTTCACAGCCAAAATAAATAAATATACACAAAATGTAACAGGTCATCTAATAATGGATTATGTCTAGGTCTCAGACAGGTATACACAAATATAAAACATTTGGATCATAAAAATAAAACCATAATTTATTCTTCACAAACTCAAATTTATGAAATAAATATCCTTTCAAACTATTTATAGCAGAACAATATAGAATATGTAATACAAATAATTCTATGTATGTCTACCTATCATCTATGTATCTACCCGTCCATGAAAGCTACAGGCATGTTTTAATACACTTGCC
Source organism: Anoura caudifer (assembly GCA_004027475.1). Lineage (NCBI taxonomy): Eukaryota > Metazoa > Chordata > Mammalia > Chiroptera > Phyllostomidae > Anoura > Anoura caudifer. Next base: position 240,890 of record PVKU01001716.1, on the reverse strand, counting down.
ATGACGTCGGGGTGGTCTAGGGCCAGCAGACGTCTTCGTGTGACCTGAGTGGGGGCGAGGGCATGACTCCAAGGTCAGGTAAGGGTCGTTAACCTGTTGACACGACTTGGTGGGGTCTGGAGCCAGTGACACTTTAATGAGCCAAGAGCTTGCGTTTTCTCGAGGCTGATGTGGCCTAGGAAACAGTAACCGTGTACAATGTTGTTAGAACTCGAGCAGAAAAAATACTGAGTATGCAGGTCACAGATAGAGCCAGATTTTAGGGTTAAAAATGTGGATCGTGGTTCGTGTGACAACTGTGGTTAAAACTCCCAAAGCACAGCCTGGGGCCTCTGTGTACGTGGAGCCCTCTGCAGTTGTGCCAGACGGTGCCCCCACCACATCCCTTCCATTCATGGACACAGGGACACGTGGACACAGAGATTTCGGATGGAACCGGAGGGGGTTGCTCATCCTGCATTCCTTCCAGTGGGATCCCCTTCAAGATATAACGGAGGTGCAGTTATCACAGCGAAGAGGAAAGAGGTCCTTTGGGAAAAGGCCACTCCCAGGCTGAGCCCCTGGGAGCCATCACCCTTCCTTGCGTGCAGGACTGGGGCCTGGAACCCTGACAATGACAGAGCTCTTTGTCCCCAGAGAAGCTGAACAGGTCCGGACAGCTGGCCGTGGGCTGAGCAGGCGGATTGAAATGCAGGGAGCACTAATTTGTTAGGAATCCCCGAAGCCCCTTCTGTCACCGGCCATTACTTACGTCCTGGACGCTCTCTTTATGGCGCCTTCTCGCTCCCGAGCCCATCCATAAACTTAATGCTTTTGTTTTTCAAGGGGAGAGAGTAAGTCAAGGGCTGTTGCAGTAGATCCTGGCCCTGGGAGCCCTGCACCCTGTCCCCGTTCATCTTGTCGAAGGCTGGCAGGTCGGCTTCTGTGGAGAAAACAATTAACCTGTACAGCTTCACTTTGGGAGGGAGCTTGAAAGTTCTCCCCATTCCCAGCCTCAGGGCTGATTTTCCACAAACAGAAACCTCTCCCCCGGGGCTTTAGAAGCCAGACTGATAATGAAATAACTTCCCTGGTGGACGTTGAAAAATGGATTCTTCACAAACAGCACCCTCCTCATATTCAAGGACAGTTTCGATGGAATGCATTTGGCCAGCGTGTTCTTATGGAAACTCCTGCAGTCAGTCGCCAGGCATGGTGGGAATTTGAACGAAAGGTGTTTGTCCTCTTCATTCTTGCACCAGGTGACCGTTGCAGCCCGTCCTAGCCTTGCCCACCCCTCTGCTCCGCCTGGTTTAGAACCTAGAACGTCAGGTCTGACAAGAACATGGAATTGCCTTGTCTAACCCTTAGTTTTTCCTCATGGGGCAATAAGGCCTAGAAAGATAAATGAAACAGCCAACGGTTATTCATCTCAGCATCACAGACTGACAGGACAATTGTGAGGTTATAACTTGCCAGGCCATCGAGGAGGCCTTCATCCCATTGCCTAGTACCAATATCTTTAGCACTTTCCACTCTGTCCATCTGTTGCTGACGTCAGCTGGAAGGCTCTTGTCCGGACACAGGGGTTTATATTAGAGTGTGCGTGTGCGCGAGCACCTGCGAGTGGTTCTCATGTTAGAGAAACTGCACAGCTCGAGAAAGCCCGCCCTGAGGGAGTGGCAATCCATTTCAATTTAATTTGTACTGAGCACCTGCTGTGTACCAGGTGCAGGACTGTGCCTGGGGAATGGGGAGCTCAGTGACCAGGCTCTGCCCTCAAGTGGTGGGTGGGGCAAAGGTCCCGAAGGCTGGGCCCAGTCACCGTCCTGCTTGGAGACATTCAGAAGCGACTTTCTACCTTCGGACTCAGTTTGGCCCACTGAGGGCAGAGCCGTTTTTGCTGTGTTGAGGTGGTCCCAGCAGAGCCAGTCAGATGCACCCTGAGGAGCAGGGGAGGCAAGACACACAGAAGAAAGGTGCAGAAACACAAGGCGACTTGAGCTGGAATTTTATCCCTCGGAAGTCAAGACCCTTCTCTGGAGCAGTTCCGATTGAGCTTTTACTCTGCAAAAAATTTCTTCCCAGCTCTCCTTTGGCGCTTGAAGCTGCAAACCCTGAAGGGGGCTCAGGCCTGTGCGCCCCTCCCCTTGGCTCGCTCGATACCAGTAACCATGATGAGCTGCACCTGGCATGGCAACAGGCTAATTTTTCAGAAAAGCCAGTCTGGAATGCTTGCCATGCTTAAAAGGAGCACTTGACAGATAAGAAGCCTTCAGGATGCCATTTCCAAACATCCATCTCTAACGAGGCGTAGCTAACAAAATGTGTACGGTAATTATTTATTCCACCAGCACGTCCCAAGGTGATGGAATCAGTTGCATGTGAAATTTGCTTTGACAAACCATCCCTGATTATGTAAGCTTTCTGCTCTGCTCCGGACTGAGGAGGTGCCGCTGTTGACTAAAGCTTCTGATCAGCCCTTCCTGCAAATGGCAGAATATAGATTGAAGTCATTGTCGCGCCTTCAGTCAGTCACGCATCGTTTCCTGGGACTGCAATCAGAGAAGCAAGCTGCTGAGTGGTGGGAAGTGGGGGCTGAAAGATACAGGGCAGGATGCTGTTGCTCTCCTCGGGAGAAGCCAGCTGTGACCTCCATGGGAGACTATGAAAGCGTAATGTGTGGGGAGGCAGAGAAATCTAGGGCGTGGGGGTAGTGATTCCCGGGCCTCGGAGAGCCCTGTCAGGTTAGGGCTTTCTCTTGCAGCATGTGCTCGGGGCGCCCAGTTTCAAAGGTAAGAAATCACACTTGCTCTGGCAATTCTGGAAGCTCAGGCTGCTTGCCGTTTATCCGATGTTTCGGAAGCAACTTGTTGGCACTTGATGGGTTCAATTTCAATAGCTATACATCAACATTTTCCCAGGACGGGAAATTTGCCTGGGACAAATTTACTTTGATTCAAGATAGTAAAGTCTTGCTTAAAAGCGCTCATAAACATTATACAATCTGTATCTGTTAGAATTTAGATCCAGCTGCTTGAAACAGACCACAGAAATAAAAGTGGCTACCGTAACATAGAGCTTTATTTTCTCTCGCATAAAATCAGTACCGATACCTAGAATAAGCTCAGAGCTTATCGTTAGGCCTCTAGCTTCCACGGCCCAAAACACCGTCGGGAGCACCAGCCATTGCATCTGTGGGCTAAGCAGGAGGAGAAGGGAGAGGGAAGAGCAAGAAGAATGCCTCCTGGAGGAATACACTTCCTTTGAAGTCTTGCAGGGACTTTGTCGACTTTCACTGGTCATCCTGAGTTGCAAGGGAACCTAATACATGTATTATTTTAGCTGGGCACATTGCTACTCAGGATACTTTGAGTGGGCAACAGCCAAGCTCTGCCCCATCACCTACTGGGGGCTACCTTCGAAGTGTAGGTGGGAAGAATATGGCTCTAGAACCCAGACATAACTGCATCTGAATTCTGGCTTTATCACTTTTTAGCTGTGTGACGATGGGTAATTTATTTTGATTTTCTGGATCTGTTTTGTTAGCAGTAAAATATGAAGATATTAATCCTATCTGATGGGGCTGTTCTAAGGAGTGGAGGAGACAGCTCAGGTAGAGTGCGGAGCGCAGTGTCTGACATTTAAACAGGAGGAGTTCGATAAATGTTGGCACCCTTCTTCTTTCCTGTGCATTAGAATGGATTATTTCCCCACCTGGATTATTTACCTAGCTCCTCGGCTGTGGCTCATCGTGTAGATTCCCGAGCAGAATGCCCAAGAGGATGGTGATCGGAGTGTTTATAACTGCAACCACAGCAGCAACAGCAACCACAAGAGAGGACCCAGATCCCCTGCCTCCTCTGCACCAGGCACCGTGCTGGGTGTTCTACCCAAATAATCCCACTTAACCATTTGTCCTCTGCCCAGGTCCTGGGTCTCTTACCATCATGACCCTTTCACTGGCTGGCACCTGTGACTCTCATCAGAGGTCTGTCTGAGGGCTCCTAGGCTGCTGTGGCCAAGCAGAGAGCAGAGTGGCTGGAGTTTACCGCCCCCCATGGCCCTCGGCCAGTGAGTGGCCAGCACAGGAGCACGAAGGCCCAGCTGCCTTCGTTCAAGAGGGGAAACAAGATGCTGCGTAACATCCTCCCTAGCGCTCCCGAGCACCAGGCTGCGACACTGTGGTTTGCTTTGACTTTTCCGGATCCCTGCCTGCTTCCCCACCTCCCCGATGGGAGCATGCCCTAAACAAATTACCTGCACATGAGTTCTCCTCTCAGGGGGCGGAGGGGCAGACCTATTAGCAACCCTCTTCCCATTTTACAAAAGGAAAATTGAAGTTTAGACAGGTCAAATAATTTGTCTGAGGTTACACAAGTAGACTGTGTGGAATTGCAATTTGGACCCAGGTTTGACTGGCAGCACCCTGAAACTGCACCTTCCAGGGGCACATCTTCTCTGACCGGTGGCCAGGGATCTGCAGATGGATAAAGTACTGAGGACGCTGCTGTGTTGAATTCCTCCGTGAATGGTCATCAGGGGTGCACTGAAACCCTGACTCTTTTGTTGAGATTTGGTCCTCTTCTGCGGGGGGAGGCGCCGTGGAGCCCCTGGAGAGAACGCCGCGTGCGTTTACCTGGCCAGCCAGAGCGGCCGAGGTCAGCCTGGTGGTCAGAGGTACGGAGCCCAAGGTGCAGCCAGTCCCCTCCTTGTCCTCGCCCAGGCGCTCTGCACCTGCGGGGAATGCCAGCGTCCATCCTGCCCGGAAAACTGGGCTCACGGACCGGACCGCTGCAGTGTTTCTGAGCTGTCTGGGCTTTGTCTCTGAAAGGGCAACACCCTGAGCCTCCGCGTTTCCAAAAAGCTGGAAACTAATTTCTTTTCCTCCCGTGGGCTTGAGGAGACTGTCAACACCATTCCCACTGAAGGAGACTGGGAAATAATAAAATTAGTGATAATGATTCAATAATTACAGAAAGTCCTCATTATCTGAGAATGCTTGATATCGGAAGGAAAAAAGCCTACTTCAAAGTGAATTCACTTAACATTGACTAAAAAATCATGGTAAATGGTCATACACACACACACCCCCAAAACAAACCAGAAGCCTAAAACACAACAAAATCCTTATTTCTTTATTTTGCCTAGAAAAATGACAAGTTTTGTAAAAGCTTTTATAAAAATAAGTTCATTTTCTGTTGAACAAATTTTTCATACTCTCAACTACAAGCTAATTCTTAAAGAACAAATACTGTAAAAATTTTTTGCATGTGAAAAGTTTCCAGAAATAAACAGTACATAATTACATGGCACTAAATTCTTCACATTTAACTTTTGTAGCACAATCCAAAAAAAAGAATAATTTTTCCATAATACCTGAGTTTTTAACAATAATTTCCCCACCAAACCCCTTGCTATTCAAATGTTTTTTTTTGTTTGTTTGTTTTTTTGTTTTTTTAATCACTAGCCTTGCTTTTTTTCTTTATTTGGTGACTGGCTATCTGTCTGTTTTCCTTGGTCAGTGACTTAAATGAATAATTGAGGAGTCTCTAACATCACTTTCTTTAATCTCACGAAAACCCTCCCTTATTGCAATGTTTCCAGTTTCATTTTGCCCCCCTCTGGCGTTGCACTCGCAAACACGGCGGGATGCTGTGGGCTGCAGGCCGTCAGAAATCAGCAGACCTCCCTCTTCTGGGAGGAAGGAGTGCTTGCGTTCATCGTCCGCAGCCTTGGAGCGGGGACCAGTTTGCTGAGTGCGGTACTTTAGCAGTGAATACTTTTGTGATATGAAGCCTTTTGCCTTCTGGCGGCAGTCCACATTTCAGGCAATTGCATAATAAACGTTCTGGTAACAGGCCCCCTTTATGTATCTGTACAGTGTTTCAAAGGTTTTGAAGCTCTAATGACATTTCATTTGACCCTCGCAGCTGCCTGGTAAGGACCCATCATTTGTTTGGATGACCTTTCTGAGAGCCAGGAAGGGTAAGTCATCGCCCAAAGTCCCACAGGTGCTTGAGAGGCAGAGCCAGGGCTGGAACCCAGGTCTGTTGGTTGTCAGCCCCGGATTCTCTCCCGCTCATCCACAGTGCTGGTTTGCCCAAGAGGGGAACTAAAACATCCTTTTATAGAAAGAATTTAGTGTACCTAAAAGATGCATCAAAATTATAGTAGGAAAAATCAGAACATCATTAAAATTCCTTAAATGAATAAACAAGGGGAGACCCACCGAAACAGAATTATCTTCTGGTGGGCAGGCCTGTGGCGGGGCTCTGCCCGCAGGCCCCCATCCGTCCACTGCAGACGAAAATAAATCTACCACGACCTGATCTGCTCGGGGAGGAGAGGTGGCCAATCTCTCAAAGGAGTGGGGCCAAGAGCCCCTTCCTCAATGGCTTTTATTAGTTTCATAACACATAGAATGCAGGTAAAGCTCATCCATCAATGTCAGGTGGCAAGGATCAAACAATAGATAACATTTCAAAGAAATCTGAGGGCTTAATCTGAGTCAGTGTCTGTCAGCTAAGGGGTTACAAAACTTTGGGAGACATACTCATTTCCTCTTCGGACCCTTATCATTTAAATAAGAGCACTCTTAGCAAAGCAGATTTCCCAGGACTTTATGAATTCTTTCTTTTGCCTGATCACCCGGGGAGCCGCTCTAGCCATCACAGGGCTGCACCACCCTCCCTCATAGTTTCAGGCTTAAGTGGATTAGGACCAGGAAGCCAAGAGACAAAGAAAACTTCTCCCAGATGGACTGGGGACTCAAGCTATGTCAGGATAGCCGGGGGGGGGGAGGGTCCATCACTCCCTCTTTGCTGCAGCTCCCCCCCCAGTCCTTCCTTGAGGGCCTTTCAAGTGGTCGTGTCTGGCTTATGTTGCCCCTCCCTTGAGGAATCTTACCTGTCATTGGCTAACCAAGCAAACATTGGGGGCCAGATATGGATGAAGCAGAAGCGGTGCTCCTGCCAGGGAAAGCTTTGTCTCCTTAGTGGCTCAGGTCCTCATGATAGAACAGACCCAGATGAAATGGGTCCCCTGGGCTCTCTAGCCATGGGGTGGGGGTTACAGCTCCTGAAACCAGGCTGAATGGTTCCCAGCACAGGCCCTTTGTAGTATAGGCTTCCCCCACCATGTGACTGTTCTAGAAACCCAGCTGTGTCAGTGTACCAGCTGGCGTTGTTGTGAGAGGTTGCATTCGGCTTCAATGAATTTTTTTTGGAGACGATTTCAACCCGTTTGCCCATTTCATGATGGGTGATTTACAAGCACACCTGCCTACACCAGCTGAGTGTTCAGCAGTTTTTGACCGAAAACAGCATGACCCCCGTGCCCTATCCTCCCTATTCACATGATCTCACTCTGAGCAACTTTTTATTTCCTCAGTTCCCCAGATGAAAAAATTCCTCAAAGGGAAACGTTTCGCTGACGTGGAAGAGGTAACAAAAAATGTCAGAAGCACTAAAAGGCATCAATATCGACAAGTTTAAAAACTGTTTCAAGCAGTGGAAAAAATGTCTCAGTCGGTGTAGTGCATCAAATGGAGAGTACTTTGAAGGCGACGGAAGTTTAAATGTGGAAGAATAAATACAAACTTCTTCATAAATAAATTTCAGGTTTTGGGGGTCCTCCCTCATATTTACGGTATTTTAAATTATATATGTGGTGGACTGTATTTTTCGATACTTACATTTTCTGGAAGCTCTTCATCAGAGCAACTGCAGATCCTGAATGGAGGCCTGGAATGCACAGACCTCCGGATTCTGACCCCGCCCCTTCTGCTTAGCCCGCAGCCCATCGTAAGGCAGAAGCTGACACACGGTGCTCCTCAGGGCTAGCTCCATATCCAGGTTAAAAAGCCCCATTAGCTCAGCTCCCTTTCAAACTTTGCCAAAACCAAAGTTAGTTCCTCTGCTTGCAAAACAGTCCGCTGTGGGCAGGAAACTCTCTCTCTGGTCCAGAATTGCTATTTGGTTCACCTTGGCAACATCATTTCAATTAGGGTCAACAACCCTCTTAATTATGCCCTCTTCCTTAAGCAACAAGGTAAATGCTTCATTCATCAGAATTTTATCTCCTACTTATACTGCTAAGAGTCCCTTTGGTCTACTCCACTCAAATTATCAACGAGAATAAATCCGTGAGTTCAATATTACTGCAGAGCCATCCATTCATTAGGGCTCATTTTATTAGTCTCCTGCAGCTTGGAGCTGCCAGGAAGTGGGCAGCCTGCTGCCAGCCAAGGCTGAAATGTTACAAGTAGCCATGGGGCACGGTGGCCAGGTTGGCTCTGAGGGAAGGGGCACCCACTTGGGAGGGTCCTGGGGGGAGGCCCAGGGGAAAGGAGCCAGTCCCTCTTCTAATTGCTTCTAGCAGGCAAAGCATTCTCCCTTTCACTTCTTTCCAAAGATGGGGACCAGAGAGGTCAAGGACTCTCAAGCATCATCCATGTGCTGACCTTTGACCTGGGAGGACTGAGGGGCATTGCAGGAGGTCGGGCAGCCATGAGTGCCTCCAGCAATGTTTATGCTGACATTTTTTAAATGTTTCCAGATGCGTCTAGAGTGAAGAAAATGAAAATCCATTTAAGAGCTACAGAATTCACAGTAGTTGTATCAACAGCCTTTGCCGGGGGGCGGGGGGGGGCATCTTCTTAGCCTCCAGGGACTTTTTCTGTGAGGACTTTTTCATGTTACCGGTAGAAACTGGCCCCTGGCATGTGTTTGTATCATCTGAGCCCCCTTTTACCTCATCACAGCTAATGGGACCTGGGTAGATGCTTGGCCCATGCTTACCTGGACTGCGTCTCCCTTTTAGAACTTGGACTTGAGATTCAAAGATTGCCTTGCATGCAGGTGACTGGCCCGGAGGTAATGTGTAACTGAGGACTGTGGGACGTCAGCATGGAAAGCCAGCTTGTGAGGAGAGAAGAGTTGCAGTCACTCCCTCTCCGCCCTCCCCCCCGCCCCCCACGCCCGGAGAGAAGCAGAGAGGTGGGCTGCAACAGCAGGGACCCCACCGCTGTCGGGCCCTGGCTCTCTCCTCCTGGAGTCCTGGATGCTCTGGCTACTCCAGGAACCCTCCCAATACATTAAAAATTGATCAAGGTAATTTTAACCAGAGAAAGGTTGACAAAATAGTGAGTTCTTGATATTATGTTTTCTCATACGATACAGGGGCTGGCAAAAGTAGGGTTATAGTTGTAAATATGCAAAACAGAGTTTATTCTTGTTTTATTATTTATTAATTATTGTATTGTTTATTTCTGTTATGTAAACCTACTTTTGCTAACACTTGTAGACACTAAATAAAACTGTTATCATGTGGGACCCTGATACTTATATATCGTAAAGCTATTTTAATCCTTCCTTCCTTCCTTCCTTCCTTCCTTCCTTCCTTCCTTCCTTCCTTCCTTCCTTCCTTCCTTCCTTCTTTCCTTTTACAGAGACGGTAAGGGACGAGGAAGCAGGGAAAGAAACATCAACTGATAGCCTCCCATATGAACCCTCACCAGGGACCGAACCCACAACCCAGGCCTATGCCCTGACCTAGAATTGAACTGGCAACCCTTCACTTTGTGGGACTACCCCCAACCAACTGTGCCACACTGGTCAGGGCTGCCTTAATTCTTAACAAGAATGTTTTAAGAGGATGGTGGTCTCTGCTTTGCCTGAAAATTCTTAACAGAATCAGATGCATCACTTACATGCATCTCATGAAGAAAACTCATGTGAAGAGCTCAGCTTAGCGTCCTTCACAGACTTTGCGCTCAAGAAGGGTAGCTTTTCTTCACCACCTAGAGACTCATGACCAGTACTCACAATGCCCAATGTCCAGAAACCTCTTTCCAAAGTCATTTTTACCAATATTGAACTGTCATAATTAAAGCATGCCCCCCTACCCCCCATCTTGAAGATCTTGCCACATCAGTGTACACACCCGCTTTGAGGAGCAGGAAGAGCATGTACAGGATTGGTTCTGGGTGTGAGCCGGTCTCACGAGCATCAGCTGGAACACGGGCTGAATAAAAATCCCTAGGCCCCACCCCAGGCCCATGGAATAGAAGCTTCAGAGGAGAAACTGAGGGGCTGCATCTTTTTTTAAATTTTTTTTAACCTTCACCCAAGGACCTTTTTTCCATTGCTTTTAAAGAGATAGGAAAGGAGAGAGAGAGAGAGAGAGAGATTGAGAGAGAGAGAGAGAGAGAGATGGATTGGCTGCCTTCCAGTACAGACCCTGCCTGGGGACTGAACTGGCAACCTGGGTATGTGCCCTGACCAGGAATCAAACCCACAACCTTTCCGTCTATGGATGACACTCCATCCAACCGAGTCACACTGTCCAGGGCGAGGCTGTAACTTTAATTACTCCAGATGATTCTCATCAGTAGGAAAGTACAGAAAATACTGATCTGTGGGAATTATAAAACCCTTTCTCTAAGTGGACAAACCACAAGTCTGAGGAAGTATCTTCAGTGCAGAAAATCGTGTGTTTTAACCTCTGGGGTATTTTTGTTTTCACAATTACCAAACATCCAGTTGCCCAGTTTTTCTCTCGATAACTATACTGAGATTTTTGTTTCTTTTCATTCTTTTTTCCCACAAAGCCCTATGCTTCCAGGAAGTTGACCACCACCACCCCAGCTTCAGGGGTAGATCCTGATTAAATCAAGTCGATTGGTACATTCAACTTCCTGGTCTAACAATGAGCATGTGACCCAACCTGGTCTCATGAAGGGTGACTTCAGGGCTGTTGCTTGGGAGGGATGGTGTGGTATAAGAATGTGAGGCCTGGAGCTTCTGCAGCTATTTTGCCACCAAGAGGGAAATAGCTTTCGGATGACCTGGACCCTGTGGAAAGCAGAACAGAAACGAGAGAAGAATCCCAGCCCTTACTGACATTATGAAGGTGCCAAAGCTCAACTTATCGCTGTACTTTCTATTTGTGGGATCAAACATTCCTTTCTCCTCCCACTTCACTTCCTCAGTGCTTTGCTCAATGCTTCTCATGCCCTAGTTTACGGGGTTCCATTCCTAGACTGTGCATCCTCAGTGCAGAAGATTTTTATTGTTTAACCACTGAGTTGGGTATTTGGAACTTGCAACAAAGGGTGTACTAAAAGACATTTTCAGAACATCTTTTAAAAACTTGGTAAGTTTACTTCATGTATTGATGCAAATTGATCAAAGCATTAAGTCGTTGGCCTGATCCCTAAATAAGAAGGAAAAGAAATTGAATTTCAGCAGGAGAGATTTAGGTTAGAAAAAGGGAAAAGTTTCCTTCCCGTGAAGGTTGTAATATATTTGAAGGGATCATCCATGGTGGTTTTAAGAGTTTTGTATTCTCTCCAGAATACAAAAAAAAAAAAAAAAAAAAAAAAAAAAAAAAAAAAAAAAAAAAAAAAAAAAAAAAAAAAAAAAAAAAAAAAAAAAAAAAAAAAAGATAGATAGCCAATTTCCTAGGATAACTTCATTGTTTTCCCCAGAGCAATGGAGGCATAGGTTAATTATCATCATTTAGGATCTCTTCCACTCTGTGATTTCATAAAAATGTCCAAACTTTATTCTGGACAAGATTCCCGATTTCAGTTATGAAATCCATCATCGAAGTTCTGCTAGCGTTTCTTGAATGACGCTTCCCAAACATGCTCAGGGGCAGACCCACCCAGAGCCCTTCTCCTCGGCTGCTGAGGAATGAAAGAGCTCGTTCTCTCTCGCATCACGACCGGCCAGATGTGTCCCTTGGCGAGCCAGGAATATTTTCGTTGCAAACTATGCCATTTCCATTGACCACAATTCCAAAGCCATTAAGACAAAACAGGAAAAAAAAAAAAACCCTTCATATTCTGGTTTGTTTCTCTGATGTGGACTTGATGAGTGGACATTATTCCAGCGCCTTAAATCTTTCCCACTAAAACATCCCATGGCGTCCAAACCTTGCTCCTTTACATGATGGATACAGCAGTGGAGATAACTTTGCCAAGAAAAAGGTTTTGTTGTTTTTCCTATATAGGGTGCGACAAGCACCAGAGTGCTCTTAGCATGGTGGTGAGAGAGATCACTAAAGATCTAGCCCCAAACCCATGCATTTATAATATTTATTATTTAGGACCTGGCTGGTGTAGGTCCACCTCAGTGGTTTGAGTGCGGGCTGTGAACCAAATGGTCGCCAGTTCTATTCCCAGTCAGGGCACATGCCTGGGTTGTGGGCCAGGTCCTCATATGGGGTGAGCAAGAGGCAACCACACATTGACATTTCTCTCCCTCTCTTTCTCCTTCCCTTCTCCTCTCTCTAAAAATAAATAAATAAAATCTTTAAAAAAATTTGTTATTTATTATTCATTTATCATGTGAGTCATGGAGTCATCAGACTTGAAACAGACCTGTCCCTGCCACTGACAACCTCACAGTTTGGGAATGGAGCGCCACAAATGGCTAACTAGGATGGGGCAAGCAGCCTCAGCGAAGCCCTGGGGCGGGGGAGGCAGCGGGCAAGGTAAGGATCAGCCAGGGCTGGGCTCCTGAGAGGAGGCCAGCCTGCTTGGCTCTCCGTGCACACCGTTTTGCTGAAGACAGCTGAAAATAACTCTTGTCCGGGAGTCAAAGCTATGGCCTCTTGGATCCAGCTCTGCTGTTTTTTATCTTAAGCCAGTCAGTAAATTTTCCTTAGCTGGCTCTCAATAACGGAGCAGAGCTTACAAGCCTCCCTCATGGAGTGTGTGAACGGGCTTTGTAAACCGTAATGTGCCACCCCGGGTTGGTGACCCCTGTGAGGTGGGGAGGGCCCACCTCCTGTGTGAGAATGTGAGCCTCAGGGCAGCACCGAGGGAAGGCAGTGAGCCCATGGAGCGGTCAGGCAGATTCCCCCGAGGCCTGACGACCTGGAGCGTGCTTCAGGAATAGAGACAGTGACTGCTCTTCCCTTCCAGCTTCAAGTAGCGGACAATGCAGGCTCTCCTAGATGATGGGGTCAACCATTTCTAGGGGTGGGAGTCAAAAATACAATTTCTAATCCCACCTCCCTGGCCTAGCAAAAAGACTCAATTTGTCTGCTTGGTGGTTTGTTTGTTTTTTCTCTCTTTTTCTTCCCCACTCTCTGAAAGAGAGTGGAAAATATTTGACAAACCAGGCTGCGTCACCATGGAGACGTGAACCTGCGGGGTACGTCCTTGGGCAGGACAACGCTGGCTGGCGGCATCCAAGACCCCAGAGGCATCCAAAACTCCAGACTCCGTGGGCAGATTTCAGACACCAGGAAGGCCTTGATTTCTTACTTTCTACAAGGACCTCAGGGCTTTCTTTTCACATTTTTTTTGAGCTGTTCACTAGTGTATACATTTCCTTTCATGAAGATGAAGGCATTTGCTCTCTAATTTGCTACAAGCCCTAAGATTCCATTGTCCCCAGGGGGAGAAAAGGGCAGTGTCCCAAAGGAGATGGAAATAACGTAAGTGATGTCCCACGAGAAGGATGCCGGTGTCTGGAAGCGGGTGACAGGAGGGCCCAGAAGTACTCAGTGTCTGGAAGCCCAGAGATGGGCCCCCTGGCAAAAAGAGAAGGGAGCAGAAAGGCTGCTAGGAAAATGCTGCCCTCTTCACAATTGTCTCCAGGATTGGTCCCCAGGCCTGGGGCTGCAGATGGTACCACCCTGCTCAGTGGAAAAGTTGTCTTCTGGGACACTGGTCCCTGGTGCCAAAAAGGTTAGGGACTGCTGCATGGTGCCTGAACTCCATGGCTGCCACAGGTCTCCTGGAGTGATGGAGCTAATACCCCGATCTTGAAAACGGAAAAAAAATGTGAATTTTGGGAAACGCTGTTTACTGTTGAACTTCACCTAAATTCTGGAATCAATTATTTGGTAGAGGTTTGTGAGCCCCTTTTGAAAGAAAGAAGTGATCTTGAGTTACAAGCAAAGGTTCGGTCAGGAATTTATAGCCTGTAGCTCATCTCCTTCCAAACAAGTGCTGTATGCAAGGGAGACAATAAATAAACATTTGTTAAATAAGTGAAGGTGAATTTGAAGTGGTGGATGATAATAAATGTATAACCTAAAATAGATAATTAGAAATAAGAAAGAAAAATATTAGGGAAAAAGAAAATATAGATAAACAAAGAAAGAAAAAACAAATAAATATTTTAGTAGTACAAGTAGTTGAATGAATGACTTTTAAATGAACATAAAATTTAGCTCTAAAGCAAAAGAGTAATCGTTAGACTCTTTCATTCTTTTAATGTTGGGCAAACAGACAAACAAAATAAGCAAAAAAAAAAAATAAAAGCCTGTGGAAGTGCACCTAAATATATGTTTTTAATTTTTATTCTGGCACTAAATTCTACATGAAATTTATTGCATGAAAATTATACTTTACAAGGAACAGAAAGCAACACAATATGTTTCAACAGATACAGAAACATTCTTCAAATAAACCTTTTAATACTGATTCTCTATAAAAGCTGAAGACTTCCTATTGAATCATAACTCAGTTAAGACATTTTTGCAGGGGACTGGTAGAATATAAACCAAATTTCTTTAGAGACCCCAGAGGAAATAAATAACGTAACATGGCCTTTGGTGCAGCTCTCTCGAGCATTAGATATATGGATGGAGGCCTAGCTCTTATAAGGCTAACAGATGCCAGAAACATCCTTATTCTGCATTTGGGATGAGGGAGAGGGCTAAGTGTTTGAGATACCAGACATGCAAAACCAACTTGATGTTATTTTACAAAACCTTGGGAATTTGATAAAAATGCTCACCCAGAGAAGTACTGTGATATAAAAATAATAAGAGCCTGGGAAGCCGTTCAGATAGACTGGGCTTCCAAACTTAGCTTATCAATTACTGCGTGACCACCTTAGCTGAGCCACTTAACTCCCCTCACTCTCAGGATTCTGTTTGCTGAGATGTGGAAAATACAACTTATTTCAAGGCTGAGTGAAAATTAGATGACATAGTGTATTAGTTACTATTAGTTTCAGCTACAAGTAGCAAAGAAACCAAAATAACTGTGGTCCAAATAAGATAGAAGCTTATCTCTTGCTTATGTTCCAGACTAGGTCCCAGGCTCCTTCTAGCCTCTGGCTCTACCATGAGTGGCTTTCATTCCCAAGGCAGCCTCATTGTCCCAAATGGCTGCTGGAGCTCCACGTTGCAGCAGGCAGGCGGGCAGGCAGCAGAGAAAAAGAGGGCACATCACCTTCTTTAAAAAAAAATTTATTTACAGCCCTTGGGCCGGAATTTTGTCACATGGTCTTACCTAACTTCAGGGGAGACTGAGAAATGCCATCTTTCTTCAGGGCAGTCCAGTGCCAGGTTTAACAATAATGACGACAACAAAAACACAAGACACCCCGTTAAATTATAATTATGGAAAAATGGTGAATATTTTTAGCATGTCCCAGTCAATATTTGAAACACACTTTTAATAAGAAATTTGTCATTGTTTATCTAGAATTCAAATTTAACTGAGCCCTGGATTTTATCTGGTGACTCTAGTTAGCGGCAGGAGAACAAATATTGGGGACAACGAGGAGTCACTGCCCCAAGGGCATGTGCGGAAGTGTGTTTCGCAGAGTGGGTCTGGGTAACTGTCAGTCCTCTCTCCCTCTTCCCTAGAAGCCAATGCCAATCCAGGGGGCAGTCACAGGAGGAATTGCTAGGAGAGCCAAAATTTTTTCTGAAATAAAACTTTGAGACTACTTTGAGCACAAAAGCAGGAGTCCTTGGTTAAGAGACCAGAGATCTATGCCATCTGCATAAAAGGGACAATTTTGGCCTAAAAATTAACAAAGCACTGCCCTTTTAAATTATGAAAGTGCTCAGCCTCATCTTTGTAGAATGTCCATTTCTGAGCACATCTGTAAGCTGCGGACCCACCAACTGAGTTGGCTGCAAGGGATGAAGCGAGGCTTGCAGGGTAGGGTGGGGGTGGTATTCATTGTGTTGCTTCCCCACTCTGTTGCAAATATTTTCAACGTACAATAGCACAGCTCATGTGAGATTGTTGTTTCTGACTATAGTTACCCAAATGTTTCAGCTTCTTCTCAAGACCACGCTGATATCCTAACCGTAAAACCATGTTATCAGTATAATGAAGTCCCCAAATGCTGTTTCAGAGAGAGCATGAGTTCATTTCAGTTCATAGGAGAAGTAAATTATTTGGGTTTAAGGTGAAAAAAAAAATGGAGCTAGGGCACAGTCTCATTTGGCAGCATTTCAATTTAGAATTTGCTTTGTCTAAAGACTGTTCTCACAGACTTTGACGAAGAATTATTTGCCTGTAATCCACTTCAAAAATGGCAAATTCACCCCATACTTAGGTTTTTACATTGGCAACGACACCTTAGCTTGTCTTCCTGCTGCCACTGTCCTTTCCCTCCCTCCAAATCTATTCCCAGAACAGCAAGAAGGATCGTTATAAAACATATCTCGGTGCAAATCCTGCCTCAGACTGCCAAGGGCTTCTTGTTTCTAGGCTGAAAGGCTCAACCCAGTATTTCCTTTTATTCTTTGACTGCAGTGTAGTGGGTTGAATGGTGGCCCCCAAAAGATATGTCCAAGTACCAATTCCTGGAACCTGTGAATATTACCTTATATAAAACAAAGTAAGCCACAGTAATCAGACAAAAAGAAGAAATAAAAGGCATACAGATTGGAAAGGGAGAGGTAAAACCGTCATTATTTGCAGATGACACAATGCTAGGTAGAGAGAATCCTAAAGATTCCACCAGAAAACTACTGGAGTTGATAAATGAATTCAGTAAAGTAGCAAAGATACAAAATAAATATTCAGAAATCAGTTGCATTTTTATACACCAATAGTGAAGTATCAGAAAGAGAAACTAAGGTAATAATACCATTTATAATTGTATAAAAATAAAATATTTAAGAATCAATTTAACCAAGGAAGTAAAAGACCTGTACTCGAGAAATTATGACATTAAAGAAAGAAATGGAAGAAGATACAAATAAGTGGAAGCATATACCATGCTCATGGATAGGAAGAATTAACATAGTTAAAATGCCCATATTATCTGTGGAGTCAATGCAATCCCTATTAAAATATCAGTGACAGTTTTCACAGAATTAGAACAGATAATTAAAAAATGTATATGGGATCACAAAAAAATCCAAATGCCACAACAATCTTGAGAAAGAAGAACAAAGTTAGAGGTATCATGCTCTCTGACATCAAATTATACTACAGGCCATAGTAATCAAAACAGCATCGTACTGGCATGAAAACAGACACATAGATCAATGGAACAGGATGGAGAGTCCAGAAATAAACCCATACCTATATGGTCAATTAATACATGACAAAGGAGATGAGAACATACAATGGGATAAAGACAGTCTATTTAATAGATGGTGTTGGGAAAATTGAACACATGCATGAAAAAATATGAAACTAAGCCACTTCCTTTCATCACATACAAGAATAAACTCAAAATGGATTAAAGACTTATTTAAGTAAGACTTGAATCTACAAAACTTTCAGAAGAAAACATAGGCAATAAACTTTCTGACATTTGTCTTAGCAATTTTTTTAATATATCTTCTTGGGCAGGGGAAACAAAAGAAAAAATTAAACAACCAGGACTACATCAAACTAAAAAGTTTCGTACAGCAGAGGAAGCCATCAATAAAATGAAAAAGCAACCTACTGAATAGAAGATATTCACCAATGATATACCTGATAAGGGGTTAATATAAAAAATTTATAAAGAACTCATAAAACTCAACACACACACACACACAAACACAGCAAAAAACCCCAAAGAAACAATCCAATTAAGAAATAGGTGGAGAACCTGAATAAACACTTCTCCAAAGAGGACATAAAGACGGCCAATAAACATATGAAATGATGCTCGATGTTACGGATCATCAGAGAAATATAAGTGAAAACCACAATGAGATATCACCTCATTTTGGTCAGAATGGCTATCATCAATAAATCAACAAGTGCACGTGAGGATGTGGAGAACAGGGAACCCTATGCACTTTTGGTGGGGATGCAGACGGGTGCAGTTACTGTGGAAAATAGGATGTAAGCTTTTAAAAAAAAATAAAAATTGTACTGCCTTATGACTCAGCAATCCCACTTTAGGGTATATACCTGAAGAAACCCAAAACTCCAATTTGAAAAGAGATATGCACCCTGTGCTCATTGCAAAGTTATTTAAAATAGCTGAGGTAGGGAAGCAACACCAATGCCTGTCAATAGTTGATTGGATAAAGAAGATGCGCTACCTAGGTACAATGGAACATTACCCAGACATAAAACAGAATGAAATTTTGCCATTTACGACAGCATGGATGGACCCAAAGGGCATTGTGCTAAGTGAAATAAGTCAGACAGAGAAAGAAAAAGAGCATCTGATGTCACTTGAAATCTAAAGAACAAAATAAACCGACAAAATAGAAACCAACTTATAGATACAGAGAACAGACTGAGAGGCAAAGGAAGCATAAGTGGGAACTGATCACTCACTTTCAGCCACACAAAATAGCCATTCGCAAGAATGAAGGTAGGAAAACAGGGCCAAGGGCTATTAAGCCGTCAAAACTGATGGGGCGTGCGTAAGGTGCATAATTGGACATAGACCTGTACTGTGGTTTGCCACTTAACGGCGGTGATTAAATGACGGTTGTAAACGTGTTTGATCTGGGTATTTTTCTCTTGGCTTCAGGAAGCTCACCCTAATTATTCCTGGAGAAATTGTCTAAAGAGAAGCAATATTCCTGATCTGAATCCTTGGAGGATGACTGTTTGACAAAGCCGTTGCCCATTTTGGCATTCACGTGTCAGAGTTAGCTGATGTCTTGCAGATACCAAGTTCAGAAGAATGGCAAACTGGGAGCAGATATTTGGAGGATGTATATGTATTTTTGTAAAATGGGGGACAATACAATGGCCTTGGGAACAGGATCAATATCAACACTTAAAGGAATGAAATACCAGGTATGCAGAGCTGACCTAATTTTGACAGGCCATTACTTTTAATGAAAGGACACAGATCTTAGTAATTCAGATATCTGTGGCAAATCAAATATGGCAACAAATCCTTTGACTTTCCATCCATTGAGAGATGAGATCCAATTCTCTCTCTCTGAACTGAGCTGGCTATAGTGTCTTATCTGAGTAATAAAAAATTGTGAAAACGATATTCTGGGGCTTCTGAGGTTAGGTCATAAGAAACTTACAGCTCGCTCTCAGGAGGCTCTCTCTTCGAACCAGCTTCTAGGCTGTCAGAAGTCCACACCACACGTAGGCACTCCAGTGATGCTCCCAGCCAAGAACTGACACCAGCTGCCAGCTGTTGGAGTGAGAGAGACACCTTGAATACCCGCCAGAGCCTAGCCTTTTGATAACTGCAGCCCCAGATGGCACCTGACTGCAACTGTCTGAGAAACCCCAGGGAGAACCACCCAGCTGAGCTCAGTCAACCCATTAAGCCATGAGAAATAGTGGATTGTCCTTTTAAGACACTAAATTTTGGCGGTTTGCTATGCAACCATAGATCATTAGACTAGAACTTGGTACTTGGAAGTAGAGTGCTGCCATAGTAAAAACTTAACTATAGGACATTAGCTTTGGGGCCAAGCAGCAGGAAGAAGCCAGGAGGTCCTGAGGAAATGGTGAATGAAAATGAGAAGGAAAAAGAGGAAATTACTATATTGGAGGCTGAAAAATAGCATCCCGTGTTTGTAGCGATGGATAATTTTGGACACTGTTGCTGGTGGTAATGTAAAAACCAGAAAATCTACCTATGAAACAGGAGATGTGGCTAAAGGAGACTTCTAGTCAGAGTGTTGAGTGTCCATCAGCTTCTTTTGGACAGGTATAATACGGTACAGACACAGGGAGGGAGTCAAAAAATGACTTATTCAGTTTCAAGCAAACTTAGGTGAAATATAAAGAAACAGACTTTCTGGGTTTAGAAATAAAGCTGTTTCTCATTTCCACGCTCCCCTGCTGGCAAAAGGCTCTCAAAGTAATAGATGATGACATGAATATTGATCATTTCGAAGGCATGACTCTAAGATACTCGTTAAGCTTTTAAAAAGTTTTAAGAATATGCATCATAAACGCTCTCAACTAGACAGAAAAGTTTTGAAGAAATCTGACTGGCGTTGCTCCTTAGTACCCGACTCACCCCAAGGCAGGAAAGGGCCCCTCTCAAAGAGCTTTGTGACTGTGTATTTTGACGACTAATGTGAGCCCAAAATAGTCCGTAGGAAGCTCGCGTAAATTTAAGAACATTGTACATGTGGAGGCACCATCAGCTTGGACCAAGAGGAGTTCAAAATGCAAAAAGGCTTCTATGCATAAGAAGGTTGCTAAGTTGCAAACATGGCCATTTCTTACGGAAGAGGAAGAATAATTCAGAGCGCAGAATCAAAACCTCAGTGAGTAGAGCCAAGAGCCACAGAAAATCATTTCTGGGAAGCAGGGTTGGGCACTCACTAATCAAGGATCTGG
Source organism: Anoura caudifer (assembly GCA_004027475.1). Classification (NCBI taxonomy): domain Eukaryota; kingdom Metazoa; phylum Chordata; class Mammalia; order Chiroptera; family Phyllostomidae; genus Anoura; species Anoura caudifer. The sequence goes on along the minus strand of PVKU01001716.1, from coordinate 220,417 downwards.
AAACTCATGCCCGGATGTGTTTCAGAAGTCCTGTGGGCCAGTGACTGCTGTGTGCCTCCCATTCTAACGCTTTTTGAAAGAAAGTTTTAGTGAAGTTGTCCTGTCTTTGTGTCACTGTTCCATGCTGCGTGTATGTGGAGATCGGACAGACAATGGGTCCCTTCATTTCACAGGCCTTTAAATTGAGAGGAGCTGTACTCGAAGAACTGCCCCCAGGGAGCCGAATCTGCATTGGGACTTGATTTAGGTAATAAAATCCTGGTTCTCAAGTCTGAGCTGGTACCATAATGGGGTGAGACTATTGGGTCTTTGGAGGGGATGTGTGCATTTTCCTCATGGAGGAATGTAAATAATAATTCTGCTGATGGAAAGACTGACGAATTAAAGATGACTCCAAACTTTTTGAACCTCTTTGTTTTGAGAGGCAATGTCTAATCTCCCTCCTATTGAATCTCAGTTGGCCTTGGTGAATTGTTAGACCCAAAGAATGCGCAGGAAGTTGAATTCTGGGACTTTTGAGATTACGGCATAAGAAGCCTTGATGTTCCTGCCTCGGTTTCTTGAAGCATTGATTGACTTTTAGAGCAGTCATTTTTAGAATCCACTGCCATTCTCTGTGAGGCCCAAGACGCAGAGGGACCACGGTATACATGCTCAGTCCATGGCCCCAGAAGAGCTCCCAGCCCACAGCCAACGTTGGCTGGCACCCTCTGAGGGGTCATCTTGGCCATCCAGCTCAGCTGAGCCTTCAGCTGCAGCCACCATCTCGCTGCAACTGTATGAGAGACCATAACTAAAAACTTCCTACTGAAGACCGGTCGACCCACAGAACCATGAGACATAACAGTAAATTGTTGTTTTAGGCTGTTCAATTTTGGAGGTGGTTTGCTATTTAGCGATAGATGACCAGACAAAACTAAACTTTAGAGGGCAACCGCTATGGTTTCAAAGATCAAGTTCCTCAATTATTAGCTACATGACTGTGGTCAAATCACCTACAATCTCTGAGCCTCATTTCCCTCATCTGCAAAGTGGGAATCATAACATACTTAATGGGTTTGCTTTGGGGGATACAAGAGATAGTGCATGAAAAGCAATGAGTACGGTGACAGGGTCTCAGTGAATGAGTCAATGCATAGCTACCATAGTTAGTGTATCAGTGTGAGTCACCTGCTTTTCCTCAAAGGGTAGGTGAAGAACCAGGGGGCGGTAGGAGGAATTAATCTGAGCCTAGTCTTTCAGCATTTGCTAAAGACCCAAGAGTAACATTATGTCATTAACATCTCTGCATTTGCTTTTCATTTATTCCACAAGCCCAGAGGGGATTTTGACTCACTGAAGAAAAGTTCCAAAGAAATTCTGGGGTCAGAAGAAATATAACCACCTGGCCTTTGAGGATGTTGCTGTTCCAATTCCTTAGGTGGCTCTTACCGCCTCCTCACGAGCTGAGCAGGCCTGGTTCCGAAAGGGCACAGGGAGCAGCTGAGCAGACCTGGCCCTTGTCACAGCGAGGGATATCGTGCTTCCTAGTGTAGAGAAGAGGAGGAAGGCTCTAAAGTCCCCTGGAGGTCTAGGACAGTGCTGCTGTCCAGTATGTGTGTGTGCGCACGTGCGCACGTGTGTGTGTGTGTGTGCGTGGAGGGGGGTGTGCAAGGGGGTGCTGGGATTTCAGAGTGGGTGAGGGCAAGCTTAAAGAAGCTGGAACCCAGCAGAGAGGACGAAAGGAACATCACAGAGGTATTCAAGGCATCATCAGACTGATGTGTTGAAGCATATGTTGTCAACCATTCATTCATTTGTATTGGCATTGACTCACTCAACATCTATTTACTGAATACCTCTCTGTCCTAGACTCTGCACTATGCTCTGGAAACCCATAGTATGTAAGACACAGCCCCCCTCAGCCCCCACAAGGGGCTCATAATCCTGTGGGGGAGACAGACAAGTAAACAGGAAGTATGTCCAGAGGGTAAACACCATAGAAGAGGTGATGGGAGAGCACAGAAGAGAGGTCCCAGTCATGGCGTCAAATCTGCTCTGTCCCATGACAAAGTTCTAAAAGGAGCAGTGAATGGGGCACAAGCTATCTGGGACAGAAAGTAGGCTCAGGATTGGCAAAGAGTGAGTTGCAGGCAGGGAACACAAACAAACCAGAGGCACAAACGGACAAGCCCCGCTGGCCTCCTGGGGACCATAGACTAGCCCCTTCTGAGGCTCGGCCCTGGAATCTGGTGGGTCTGTTCCAAGCCTCTCGTGGGGCCTGAAGAAAGGGGGCATCTCTCACAGGCGTAGACGTAACATCTCAACTATGTCTTGGTTTTGGCTCCAAAAACGACTTCTGTGTGGGCGAATCTTTTTCTTCATGTATGCTATTACTATTTATTGTTCATAGTTTAAAATATTAAAAAGCTAAAATAAACTTCCACAGAGTTCAAAATGGCAGACCGTGATTAGAGCCAATGTCCTTTTCCTTCCAATGTTGGCTTGCTAAGTGATCTCATACGTACTCGGTGAAACTCTGTCCCCCCACTCACATCTTGTTCTTCCCCTCAGCTGCCCCCAAGTCCATCCACACGAGCCTCTCGTCAACACCAGCTGTGGTCAAAGGACAAGACCTGGGGCGAAATTTACCCTGAACTCTCTTGGGGGCTTGGCTGAGGGGCAAGCCCTTCCTTGTATCCCTATTTGGAAATTGAATTGCCTACATGGGAGGTTTCTCTCAGTGATGGTATTGAACTCTCTTCTTCCTTCCCAGCTGACCGTCTAGCCTGACAAACTTCCTGGAGTACGAGCACAATGCAGGCCAGCCGCCAAGGCCGTGCAGTCCCGGTGCCGTGTTCATTAGCATCAGCTGGTCAGGAAACCAGTTTCTGGTGTGAGAACTCCTTGAGGACAGGAGCCAGACTTTGTTTCCTCTTTTTCCAGCATCAAGCTGATTGTTGAATTTTTCCTGGGTGTTACCCAGGCAGACAACAGCCCCCAGATTCATCCTATTATGAGGGGGCTTTTCTTAGACAAAGAACAATGACGAGAGTGGTAAGAAAAAACTAATAACACTTGTTGAGCCCTAATGCTTTGTCAGGTACTAGGATAAGCACCCTACACGCATTACCTCATTTGAGAGTCTGAACCTTCAGTTGTAAGTATCATCACCCTCATTTACAGATGATGAAATGGAATTTCAGAGTGAGGCAACTCACAACAGCCTAGTTGGTGGGATTCGGACCTGAACACAGGCTGGCCAGTTTTGAAGATGGCCCGGTTATCCATGACATTGTGGTTTGGATGCCGGGCTAGGACTCCTGGAATAGCCCAACCCTGCAGAGTATGCAGGTGCCAGGACCAACTTGATATTTGGGGATGCTATCAGGTGTCACCTTTGTCCTCGGTATACCTCCAAGTGTCCTGTGGGGGACTGGAAAGCAGCTGCCAGGGTGTGCATGCAGTGGGAGGGAGGGTTTTGGTGTTCAAGTAGCAAAGAGGTAAATGCCCTCGAAAATCTCACTTAAAATAAGCAAACCAGCCCCAGGGCTCATGTGGTCAGAGCAGGGGCTGAGGGATTCAGTGTGTTTGTTTACTCCAGTTTATATCTGACCTTGTACTACATTCACCAAGCAACTCCCTATGAATGCAGAACCTTCCTTCTGCCTCGGGAACATTTCCATACAAAGAGAAGCACTGCACAGATGACAAAAATTAAGATGTACTTTCCGGTCGCCTTGCTGTATTATTTAAAACAATTGCTGTGTGATTTTGCTTTCAAGTAGCCATGGAAACACTGCTGAAAGGATTTAATACAATTTATTGTGTGAAGCTTAAGAAAAAATCTGTTTCCCCAGTGCTAGGAAACAAAGCAAGCCAATTCCTCCCCACTTCCTACAAGGTGTGATGGATGCAAATTGCGGACCGGTGACCTCACACAGCAGGCGCCTGAGGTTTCTGGGATAGCATTCTGGAGATAAGTGGACTGGCTTCCTTCAGATGTACTGGAAAACAAAACTGGTGCCAGAGGAATGATAATCTCCTTTGATGTGCCCTGAGCTGATTTACTATTTCGTAAAGGGAAGCCCAGCTGAGGGGCAGGATCACGGAGCTCTGCGGTAAACACCACAGAGAAAGCAACCCTGCCAGGCTACCCCCGGGGCCTCTCCATTCACAGGCTTGTCTTATAGGCATCTCAGGCCTCTTCGCTGGGATTCATGAAGGAGGGTGGCCTGACACCAGGATCTGATGAGAGGGTTGGATCCTGTTGGAGCCTGTTAATACCTAGGGTGAACCCTGAGGGACTTGGAGAAATAAGGATATATAAGCCCCAGACCTTATTGACTAGATTAGAACCTGCGAGGCTGGGGTAGTTACTAGACTAGTATTTTTAAAGAGCCCACCAGGTGATTCGAATGTGCAGCCAGGGCTGCACCTTGGTCCCAGTTCTGGTTCCCACCCAGAGACCCAGTGCTTAGTGATCTGTAAAACTAAACGGTCTGCTCTAGCACCAACTCCCCTCTGCAGTTCGACTCTTTGTCCCTGGTTTCAGGGGTGGTGGGGAGAACATGAACTGAAGTACATGCTGGGAAGCTGGGCTTCTCTATACTGTGTATTTTTTAATCCTCACCTGAGGATATGTTTTTATTGATTTGAGAGAGAGGGAGAGAGGGAAAGAGGAAGAGAAGGAGAGAGGGGGCGGGAGGGAGAGAGATAGAGAAGAGAGAAGAGAAACATTCATCAACTGCTTCCTGTGTACTCACTGACTGTAGATTGAACCAGCAACTTTTTGGCATACAGGACAATGCTCTAACCAACTGAGCCAACCAGCCAGGGCTTTCTCTGTACTATTTTTGCAACTTGTGTGCATCTGTAATAATTTCAATACAAAGCATTAAGCAAAAGTGCAGCTGAAGACTTGAATTCAAATTCTAGACTTGTTATTTATTAGGTATAGGACTTAGGGAAATAACTTATTCTTTCTGAGTCTGTCCTTTGGAAGATGAGGATAATTATATCCATATTTTGCATGATCAAAGGAGATAATAAAAGTGTAAAATCTAGATGTTAGCTGGGGGTCTCCCTTCCCCTTAAGGGCCAGAAGAGATTACTCAAACCCTCAATCATAGGACGTCTAATTACCTTCTCATGGGAATTATTTTAGCAACTTACAGCTTTGTGGTGGTCTTAGTTTGTGAGTGCCGGTTTTCACTACATTAGTCAGTTTAGTCATTGTCTCGCCACACCAGTCAGGTTGTTTAACCCAAACGTGCAAGTCAGTCATTTCCCTTGCCTTCCCCCAAGCATGCTCCTCGCACAGGCATTTTTGAGTGCAGGTGAGTTGACTGAGGGTTTGGGAGGGTGAAGGGAACAGTGCCGTGGCCTCAAACATGACTCACGACGGGGTCAGGCAGTCCCGTTTCTAGGTTTCTTGGCCACCTCCGTATTGCTTAGTCCTCACCTCTTCTGCTCCCATCCTCCTTCTTGGCTTTTTTTTTTTTTGCATCTCCAAGTCGCCACCCATTTCTAATGTGGAACATTTAGCTATCTGGTTTGTTTCATTGACTCTCATCTTTCCTCCAGAGAGCTTATTAATTTCCTGACACATCCAGCACCTCCCAAAGCTCCATGGAGCTTTAGCCCTGACTCTGACCAGGGGCGATGGTAACAGCAGGGTGCTGCTCTCAGCTCGCTCCAGGCCCACAGCAGCCTCCCACCCTCCGCAGTCTGCCGGCCAGGCCCATGAAAGCCTAGGGGGTCAGAGGTGGGAACGGGTCTAACTCAAACTTTCTCCCCTTTTCTGGGTTTAGATCTGAAGGCTACACTCTGAACTTCAGGGCCTCAAAAATCCAGCCTTTTGATGGAATAAGAAAAAATACTTTATGGTGGCCCGTCATACCTTGAATAAAGAACGACATACTCAGAAATCCAAGAAATATATTTTGTCTGAAATATACGAGTTTACAAAAATTGAGGAAAATGAGCTGGGCAAGGTGCCCCCTACCAAACCCCACACATTCGATGACAATTTGGAGTCGAGTTGCTGGCTACAGTCATCCAGCCAACGAACCCACCTGGGAGGGCCCGGGCCGGAGACCAGAGCGGCTGGTGCTCTGCCAACTGTTACCTTGTTTGTTCCTCTTCCTGGGCTGAGGGCAGGAATCTTGAACAGGTAACTGAAAAGAAGAAGGGACCAATTGGTTTCCGCTGTCCAGGAATAGCTCCAGAAAGTCAGCTCCCTCTGCCCTCCGTTGCTCTGCATTGTGCCAAACTCCAAGATGGCCTTGCAAGAAGGTGTCCCTGAAAATCGTCTCCTGGCCCAGGCAGAGTTGATTAACCCTCCCCCCCACCACCTGCTGTGCTGCCACGGATAGTGTCCATCCCTCCATCAGAGCAGACTTCCCCTCTGCTTGCATGATGGGCCCCCTCTTCCCTCTGACCCCCTGTACTAGCGGGTGGGGTTCTCAAAAGCAGGAGACACTTACCCTCCAACACATAACACAATCCCTGGTGAGGAGAAGGGATTTGATAAATGTTTACTCTAAGACACAATGAATGAATAAAGGCTCACCAAGCAACAATGCTGTCTGCTGGTGTTATTTATTTTAAGATCATGCAAAACACAGTGGGCATTATCTCCTGCTCCTAACTTGTTTGTGATTAATCAACAAGTAACGACAGCTGCAGCCTAAGAACCAGGTGAGAGGGAAGCAATGACAACTGCATTCTTGGAAAGGGTTGTAATCAACTGTAAATAATAATGCTACATCCCCCTGTCAGGGCCATTCTGTAGCACTCAGCCATTCCTTGGAGCTTGTAAAGTGCTTTACTTAATTTAAAAATATCCCAGCAAGGGTAAATGACAGCACATTTTATATTCACTTGTCAGTAATTACTAGCTAGCTTGTGATGGGGCAGGATTGAAATGCCTCTGGTACCCTCCGAGCCTGGCCGGTGGTGTCTATGGACGGCTTTGCTACCAGGTCCATTGGCACCGGAGATGGGCAGTGAGCAGTTGCTGAAACGCTTGTCAAACCTCAATGCTCATGCTTGTTTGGTGACATTAGCTAGAGGCAGCATGACATGTACTCATCTGCACTTCATGAAAAGTCAGCCCATGCATATTTATTGAGTACTTTTTGTTTGTAGGCATCATTATGGGAGCAGAGGATTCCAAGGTGAGAAGAAAAGTTCCTACCTTGGTGGTCTAGTAGAGAAGATGAACATTTAACACATTAATGTGCAAATTGCTGTGAAGAGAGGCGGTGCAAGTCAAATATGCTATAATGGGAATAGTTGTGGAAGTGAAGAACAGGGGCACCATGTGCTGCTGTGCAAACTATAGTCTGTGTGAATGGCGCCCCCTGGAGTTGTGCATTGTACAACCTATCCAGTCAACATGGCAGTCCTGGCTGAGAGGAAGGAAATAACATGTAAACTGAAAAGGATGAAAAAGATTGGCTGAGGAGGAGGAGGAGGAGGAGCCAGATCAGGCAGCACCTCATAAGCTGTTGCAAGGTGATTGGACACTGCCATAGTCCCCCACATCTGTGGTTTTGATTTCCGAGGTTTCAGTTACCTGCAGTCAATCACAGCCTGAAAATATTCATTTTATTTTTTAATGGAATTTATTGAGGTTACATTGGTTAATTAAATTATGCAGATTTCAGGTGTACCGTTCTATAATTCATCATATGAATATTGCATTGTGTGTTTACCACCCCAAGTAAGTTTCCTTCCATCACCATTTATGTCCCCTTTACGCTCTACAGTCTAAAAGTATTAATGGGAAAATTCCAGAAATAAACAAGTCATAAGTTCTAAGTTACATGCCATTCTAAGTAGCGTGATGAAATCGCTTGATGTGCTGCTCTGTCCTGCCCTGGACGTGAATCACCACTTCACCCACGGCGTACATGCTGTACTTGTTCCACACCTGTTGTTAGACCCTGTTAGTCACTCTGTAGCTGTCTAGGTTAGCAGATCAGTTAGTTATCAGAGAGACAGAGAGAGAGAAGGGGAGAACATTTACATAAGTGTTATTACAGTATATAGTTATACTTATTTTATTTTATTATTAGTTGTTGTTAATCTCTTATTGTACCTAATTCATAAATTAAACTTTATCATAGGTATGTGTGCATAGGAAAATACATCGTACATATAGGGGTCAGTACTGTCTGCATTTTCAGGCATTCACTGGGGGTCTTGGCACATAACACTTGTGGATGGATAAGGGGAACTACTGTGTTCTAACTGCAATGGGAAAACACTTAAAAGCCAGCAATGACATGATCTGACTGATGTGATTTCGGCTGGAGGATGGGGGTGGCAAGGTTGGAGGTGTAGAGAGCACTCAGCTGAGGCAACTGCCAGGGCCAGTAGACGCAGCGCCTGGTACACGGTGGGTGCACACTGAACCTTGGCTTCCTTCTCCTTCTCTCTCTTGCAGTTGTGACATACTTTGCAGTTACCAAAGCCCTTTCAATTTATCATTTCCTGTGCTCTGCACAGCAGTCGTAGGAAGTGAGGTGGGCTTTATCGCCCCCTCCATGCCGCTGGCAGCCCAGATCAGAAGGAAGCCTGGCTTTCCCAGGACGCGACGGCCTCAGCTGATCCCTAATTCTGCCGTTTCCTGCAACGTCCAAACTCGATGATATAATTGGTTACTTTTTTAAACACTAAGAAGTAATTTTAAATTTCTGGGAGTCATAATTTGCAAGCAGGGAACGAAAGAAAAATACCAATGAAAGGGCTGACATTTTCCCTAAGAACAGCCTGGGCCGTCCAAACTTCAGATTCGCTGAGTTGTTAAGAACCGCATCTCATCGGCGTCACGGCGGCGCGCTCCTCATCTGCATTCACCCCAGTCCGGCCACGAGAAAGAATCCAGTGTGCTCTTGCTCTCAGAAGACATATTTTTGCCCATTAATCACAAAACAGAGGTTAAGACATAAACAAATCAACATTATTTATACCGAATGAGGCAAACATTCCTTTCAAAGACTTTCGTTTCCCCTGGGAGCACGGGCTACCTGAGCCGTAGCCACCAAAATATGTATTTAATTTCCCTTTTAAGGAAATGCCACCTCATTGCCAAACCTCAAACACAACATCCCAAGTGGAAGAAGATGTTTCAAGTATAACGAGCAAAAAAACCCAGATTCAAAAGCCTCTCGGTTCTTTTCCTCCAGGGGCTCCGGCTGAAACTGTCTGCGGGTACTGTTTAATGTTCTGCAAATCTTCTACTGAAAGGAGATTTTCGTCACAATTGCATTATATTGTTTTCCCCCCCGAATCTCTTCTTGTCTGGGAGCCAACAGCTCAAACCTTGAACAGATTCTTCCCAGGCTTTATTTCCAAGGCCCTCATTAGGAAGGAGGAAGATGCGAGGGAGGATCAGGCTTATCTTACCTTTGTCCCTGACACTGGGGGACACCAGTTATGTTGTGAGTTTGGGGTTTGAGGACTATAACCTGCCACTGGCCTTCTCCGCCCCCCTCCCCCCCCTTTTTTTTTTTTTGCCAAAGTTTTGTTGGAATTAAGTCACTTAGATTTGTTGTTTTTGCTGGAATCTCTACAGAAATTACTAACCCTGAGCGCGACATGCACAGTCCCCATGAAAGCATAAAACTTAGATGTGGAACAACGTGTCTCTGTGGGAACCGAGTATGGTAAACATGAAGCGGGGGTTGGGGGGTGTGCGTGGGCAGTTTTCAGCAAGTCGTGCTGGGAGAGGAGTAGAAGATCCTGAAATCCAAGGCTGCCCTGGCCTAAGGTGTGTCTAGTGGAAGGTTTGGACTGGGATTCAGGAGAGAGAGACTGCTTGTGAGATGGCAAGTCTGCCCAACAGGCCCGCGCCCTCCTTGGTTTCGCTGTCACCGCTGAGAACCAGCCCACTTTCCTGGGGCCCCTGCCTGGAGGTGGAAGGAAGGGGTGGGTGCCGGTTTTGAGGTGCTGCATCTGCAGGGGCTCAGATCTCAGTTCTGGGAAGGGAGCTCAGAGGGGGAGACCTGGCTGTGGCTGACACACAGAAGCAGCAGCAGCACAGGCCGAGCCTGGGGTAATCGCAGGACCTACTGTTGCAGGCTTCCGGATTCCACTCCTACCACTCCCCACCTCCTCCTCCCAGCACGGTTTCCCTCTCTTGCAGGCACTTGGATGCTGTTAGCATTTACCGCACCTGCTGAGGTTTATCTGTGCATAATAAATTTGTATCCTTTTCGGCTTCTTGATTCCCAGTGACAGCAAGTGACTGATTAGCTGGGGAGTGGGGTTTGTTGGGAGGTAGATCAGCACTCATAGAATGAAGGGCATAGTTGAAACACCAGGTAGGAAACTGACAGCAGGCAAGGTGGCCCAGAGGACTAGGAAAGAGAAGCCCCCGGAGCTGCATTTTAGCGGGTCTGTGCTCTCCGGGTGCCACTCCGGGATGGAGGGACTCCAACTGCCTCGTGGCTGCGGGAACACCACTCAACACGCACCGTGGAGGCATGCATCTATGTACTGAGCTTCATGCTGCCTGGCCCCTGGGACACTGGGGCACTGGGGGAACCTCGGGAGGAAGGAACTTTTGATTCTTTTCTCAGAGAGCAGGTGCTTGGGTTTACCATCCCCCTGAGACCCAAACTGGAAGCAGATCAGGGTGCTGTCAGGGAAGGTGGCTGGGTGTGAGAGGAGGAGGAGGGAGAACAGATTCCCTACATTTCCTCATCTCCTCCCTGGACTGTGAGCCCTTCCAGGCAGATGAGCAGGTGCTGATTCTGTCCTCTTTGTGTCCCCAGCAGGCTCCCCCCTCTTTAATGCAAATATCCCCAGTCAGAGTGCAGACCTGAAGGGCCTCAGACAGGGCTGGGTTTGCGACTGCAGGTCCAAGGCCAGGAAGGAAGAGCCTCAGAGAGCGGGTGATGTGTCCAGAGTGCCTCTTCTTGAGTAGCTGCTGGCTGTGGACACTGCTGTCTGCGGGAGATTAGGAAATGGGAGTGGGGCTCCATGGACCCGGGGGAGCCTCGCCCTCATCCCTGGTGGTTGCCCATCCCAGCAATCCCAGCTTTTTTCAGGCAGCTCTCCTGGAGCAAGTAAAAGGCAGGAGAGAGTGCAGCTGAGAACCTGAGAAAGCACATCGACTTCATCTCTTTCTATGGGTCCCTTGCCATCCTAACGGCTGCCTTGCCCCCTTCTTTTGTCCCCCTCCCACAAACCAGGACTCCGAGTGCATAGCTTTGTTTCTGAAGTGATTAGAAAACAATACAGCACCTCATCATGATGGGGGCTTGAGTTTCCATTTTGACCCAGGCCGTGACTTAGGTTTTGAGGAGAAGCGCATTGGCTGTACGATGCTGGGGAAGCTACCTCTTCTCCCTGGGCCCCCGCCCTCTTCTCTAAAGTGGCAGGGGCAGAGGGGTGAGCTCAAAGTGTCTGCACTCTCAACAGCCCGCCAGGCTAAATGAGCAGTCCCACTGCTTAGCTAGGAGGCGCAGGACCCGCATTTATTCAGGGCTGCACTCAGAATTGAGAGGCGCAGCTGGTCTCCTAGGTGACTGCCGTGCAGCCCTACAGTAATCTATTTCCTGAGGCCGTTTCCTCCATAAAGGCTCCGGGAAAAGATCCCAGCGGTGCGGCAGAGTGGGAGCAGCCAGGGATTTTAATATACACACAGTGACATTGAGGACCATGTCAGCATCTCCAGGCCAAGCGGGCACAGACTTAGAGCTCACAAGATGATGCCTTTGGCCCATGTTGTGCTTGAAAGCAAAATGGAAATCCATTAGGAATTCAAAATATCCTTCAGTGGAAAAGGAGGGGCACCTGGTACAAGTCACGTGTTGGCTGGGTAGGAAGAAAGAGAGATTACTACTGATATTCATCTCGGAGAGTCACGTATCAGCATATTAAGGACCCCTCAAGGTCCTAATGTGATGAAAAAGGCTTAACTTTCTATAATCTAGCACTCCCCATGCTTCTTTGAACATGAAATGTTTTCTTTCCCTGGAATATTCATTAATTGCTGGCAACTTTGCTTATCTATTTGCACATACACTTTTGTATAGGATGAGAAAATCCTGTGTGCACTGACCCCAGGGCCTCTCCAGTCTCTCGTCTGTCTCCAGGGAGTTGGGGACATGTTAGGCAGCTTATAAAGAAATGACTCAGTTAATAAGATTATTGAATATTCTTTGAGTGCACTTGCACAAGAAAGTGACTTCCCACCGCCTCCTCCCTGCCCCACACAAGAAGATGAGTGTCGGGAAGAAGCATCACAGAGGTGGGGATGAGAAAGCTGATGCTGACCTGCCCCTGCCCAGGCCTCCACCTGTAGGAGCTAGACATCCTGTCAGCATTGGAAGGCCTGCAGGAGAACTCAGAAACAGATATGAGCTGGCCTCAAGTCCTAGTAGAGGAAACAAACAACATAAGGGCTAAATGTGGCAGAGTGTAGCTGCCTGAAGCTACTGAAGGAATGAGAGTGTGTTACGCTTATGCCCAGCTAAGTAGGTGGCAGGTTGAGGCCACACAGAGTTGAGAGGATTCAGCTCACTCTGCAAGAGATGCAGCCCACGGGCCTAGAGATCAGCTTGGTTTCAGAAGATTGTAATAATCCCTTCCTTCTTGAGGTGAAGGGCCTACATCCCGTGATCTCCTCTCGGCCCCTTTGATTTTGTAAAGAACCAACTAGAGGTGTTTCCAGGCTCTGTGGTAGGTGCTAGATGAGTGTGATCCCTGAGCTTGCTTTCTAGTCTGGGAGGCGGTTGCGTAAACAAGAGACTGATAAAGGACGCACCAAGAACTGTGACTATTTTTACCTTCAGCATCCAGGGAAGTGATCTTTGGCCACTTGGGACACGGACAGGCTCACTGCAGTGGTGCGTCCCTCCATCCCACCTCAGTGTCTTTCTCCCGCGGCCATACAAGACACTTGCGCAATAGCTGGTCTTGCTTTCAAGAATCTTATCAGATCCCGGTTTACTCACCACAGCCCTGGACTCCACGGGGATTGCCACCCCATGGACACAGCCATTGTGTCAGTTACCACCGATGTCTCAGTGTTCTCAGTGTCTTCCTTAACCAGCTTAGAGTCTGTGGGGACGGACATCCCTTATCTGTCTGTGGGGGCATCCTCTCCTCCTTGCCTCCTGCTGTCTACTTGGGTGGCAAAACCTCAGACTTAATTCAGGCTAACTCTGTCCCTCCTCTGTGTTAGGACAAGATTCAAAGTCAATCCAAGGCTTTTTGGTCTGAGCACTGGAGGGTTGGAGTTGTCATTTATGGAGATGAGAGAAAGACTTTGGAAGGAATGGGTTTTTTTAGGGGTGGGGTGGTAACAGCAGGAGTTTAGTTCTGGATATGTGAAGTTTGAGATGGCTGTCCAACAGCTGGATTTCACTCCAACAGCTGGAGTGAAAGGAAGAGCAGTCCAGGCAGCAGATAGAAATTTGGAAGTCAGCTGCATGGACAGTGTTTACAGAGAGCACTAGGCCTGATTCAAATCGGTCAGGGAGTGACTATACCCGAAAGAAAGGGTCTGATGACGGAACCGAGGACGCACTAATGGAATTCAGGGACATGAGGAGCAGCTGGCGAGGGAGACCAAGGATGAGGGCAGGCAAACCCACGGACTGTGGTGTTCTGGAAGTCAGGTGAAGAATGTGTTTGGAAGACCAGAGCAGATTAGCTGAGGGAAAAACTACGGGAATTCAGACCAGATGAGGACTGGACACGGGCTGACTGAGAGACTTGGGTGTCATTAGGAAACAGTTTCAGTGGGTTGGTGGGGGAGGAATAATGACTGGAGTGAGCTCAGGAATGAATGAGAAGAGAGGAAACTGAGACAGAAAGTAGAAACACTGCTGAAGAAATTTTCTGTAAAAGAGAGAGCTGAGAAATAGGAAATAGAGAGGGATGTGAGTAAAGGGAGCTTTTTATTGAAGAAAGATGTGCTCATGGGAAAGTTCTAGTAAAGGGTGAAAATGACTGATGCAGGAGAGAGATGAGGCAACTGCTGGAGAGAGTGGCCTGGAGCAGGCCAGGAGGGGCGCCCACGAGGGTCAAGTCTCGGGAGCCGGAGGCTCGTCCATGGTGACTGTCAGAGCGCCCATGTGGTGGGGGACATGGAGTGAGGGAAGAACATGCAATTCCTTTTTGGATTGCCTCAGTTTTCTTAGTGGATTAGGAAGCTAATCCCAGTGAATGAGGGTAGAGAGGGAGGACATGTTTGAGGAGGAGAGAGTGCAGGATTCGTCTGTGAGGTGAATGGTGGGCATGTCCAGAGAGTGATTCTTTTTTGTTTGAAAGATTTTATTTATTTATTTTTAGAGGCCAGAGAGGGAGAAAGAAGGAGGGAAACATTGATTGATTGCCTCTCATATGTGCCCTGACCACGAATTAAACCTGCAGCATTTTGCTTTGTGGGATGATGCCCAACCGGCTGAGCCACCCTGTTCAGGGCCAGGGCACTGATTCTTGACTGGCTCTGGGAAACTTTTATCAAGATAGCAATGCCTGAGTAGGAGGGAGAGAGAAAGGCTGGAGGATGCAATCCTGAGCATGAAGGACCCCTTTCTTAGTTTTGTCCAGGTCTGGTTGTACTTCGAGGGGTGTGGGGGGGACAAGTGACATCATGTGAAGGGCTCTCACAGGACACAGTGCCCTCAGGGACAACAGCATTCAGCGAGAGCAAGAGAAGATGATGAGTTTGCTGCCCGTGCACGAATTCGGAAGCGTCACCCCTCCTCCCACACTCTCCACCTGTGCCCTGCGGAGTCGAATCACTACCTCGTGAAATGACCATCTCAACACACTCAGATGATCTCAGCAGGACAGTAGCCTCCCAAGGGTGGGAACAAGGACCTGTTCATTGCTTTTTCCCTGCCATCCTGGGCACTCCTTGGTGTGTACTCTTTCTCAAACTGTTTACTCTCAGGACACTTCTACACTCTTAAACACTGTCTCATGTCTGTTAATATTTACTATTTTGAAAATTAAAGAGGAGAATTTTAAATACCGTATTTTTAGGACTATAAGACACACGAGACCATAAGATACACCTGGATTTTAGAGGAGGAAAATAAGGAAAAAAGTTTGAAGCAAAAAGTATGGTAAAATATTTAATAAGCTGGGACTCAGCTCCACCGCTGACCCCTGCCCCCCACTGCTCTCCACACAGTGAGCCAGGTAAACTACATTCGGACTATAAGATGTATCTCCTGTCCCCCCAAATTTGAAGGGGGTGCATCTTATAGTCTGAAAAACACAGTACTTAATTTTAAAGTATGTATTAGTTTATTTTAAAATAATAATAAACCCATTACATGTTAACAGAAATAACCCATTTTTATGAACAATGACAAAACTTTCCAAAATCAAGAAAATTTAATGAGTTTCATAGTTTTTCAAATCTCTTTATGTCTGACTTAATAAAAGGACTAGGGGTTCTCATATCTGCTTGTGCCTTCAATCTGATGTACCAGCCGTGGTTGTGTAGCTTCTGGAAAATTCCACAGGACTTTTGTGAGAAAATGAGGGTGAAAGAGACAACTAATGTCTCAGTAGTACTGTGAACGCAGTTTTGATCACTGGGGTATCTCTGAAAGGGGCTTAGGACCTCCCGGGATCCGCAGATCATGCTTTGAGAACTGCTGTGTGGACAACCTCTAAGTGTGTGCTGATTGACAGGCTGCCTGACTGACTGAGTGAACTGATGGACCAATGGCTCTCTCATTGCAACGTGTAAGTAATTTTTTGACCAGGTTTCCTGCTGCCATCCGGGTCTCCCCTCTAACCCACCTTCCATACTGTTGCAGTGATTTTTCCATTGCACTCTCCATCACGTTCAGGGTCAAGTGCAACTTGGTAGCGTGTGATCCATCGTCTCAGATCTGGCCTCACCCACCTCTCAGGACTCTTCTTTTTATCCTCCCGCCCCCAGCCCTGGGCTAGCCTCCAGCCCTATGTGACTGCTTCCACATTTACTCTCCACTGCTTAGAATATCCGAGTCCTCCTCTCTCTGCACTCCCACATCATTTTGTCTGGTAAACTTGTACAGCTTCTTCACAATCCCATTAAAGGTCTCCTCTCTGCAGCTCTGCCTGACTACCTGTCGACCTGACCCACCCACAGACAAAGAGGCACTTAGTCCACAGCTGGTCACACAGAGCATGAAGATCTTTGTATTCACGGCGGATGACTAAAGCATTCACACCTACGACACGCCTCGCACCTTTAATTCTCACAGCAAACCTGAGAGGCAGACACTGCTCTATGGCTGCAGGGCTGGAACGTCGTAGGCCCTTCTAGGTTGAGCCTCTGGGGTTAGACATCTCTGAGTCAAATCCTGAGCAGCTTTGCCTGAACGTGCCCAGCTGCATGCTGTTAAGTGTGTGACTTAATGTTACTGAGCCTCAGTACCCTCATCTATAAAATGGAATGCTAACTGGACTTACTTCAAAAGGTTTCGTAAATTTTAAACACATTAACACGTGCCAGTGGTTTAGTGCAGGCAGCCTCTGGTACAGAGCAAGCTCTCAAAAACTGCTTGTTCTTGTTATTTATTGCCATGTGATATTAGTTATCTTCTGCACAAGTATAGGCAAGTATTTATGTCACTTTTCTCTACTTGACCTTGAAGTCATAAAAGCAGGGATTATGCGTGTCCTGCGTATCCAGGTCTGCACAGCATCCACCACAGTGCATGGCACCTAGTAGGTGCTCAGTAAACAGCCCACGAATGAAAGAATGAATGAATGGCAAAGCTGCCCTCTAAATCAAAGACACATACTCCTTTTTACGGGGCTCCGTCTTGGCTAATTTTCACCTCTCATGCTGTCTGCTCAGCTACACGTTCAAGTCAGGGTCTTGGGAAGGGCCCATGTGGTGCCTCCCTTTTCCAGGTGGACGGGAGGATCTTCCCTAGACATCATTTTCTCAGGGTTAACCTGCAAAGGGGTACAATTCGAGAAAAAAATGTTTGGTGCAGACAGGCACTGAAACTTCCTTTGAGTTGAGCCCTTTGAAAGTATACACATTTTTAGATGCAAACTTGCCAACCCGGGTGCCTAGCGGCTCCCAGGCGCGGTGCTCTGGCCTGCAGCTGCGCCCCTCCCATGGCGGACTTCCTGACAGGCCCTTGCACTTGCTCTGGGGAGGAAGGCTGCCTGTGGGGCCTCGATTCTCGATTCTCGTGTTGAGGGCTTGTCACCTTGGGTTTCCCGATCTTCTCTTTAGGGAATGGTTGGGGTGGGTCTGACTCGGAGGAAGGAGAGTTGGATTTCAGTCCCTCCACACGCTGGGTGCTTGGCCCCGCCCACGCCGTTGTTTGTTGTTGCTGTTACAATTGTCACGGGGAGTGTCACTGAAAGGCCATCCTGTGTCAGGAAGAAACCCGCCTCCAGGCAGGGATTGAGTTTCTCGTGCTGGACGGCTGTAAATCATAATGGTCCAGGGCGCCCGTGTTGGTGTAAAAGAAAACTGAACCTCGTCCCCAACTCTGCCTCCTTCTCACTGAGATTTCACCTGACCCCGCCAAGCCTCAGCATCCTCATCTGCAAAATGTGGATTATGGTATCTCCTCCTAGGGCAGCTGTGACATTTAAATGACTTGGGGTAAGTAAAGCTCTTAGGGTGTTTCTCAGAAAGTCCATCATGACATAGGACCACATTATAAACCAGGTACATTTTTCTTTTTTTTGAAAATTAGTTTTACGCAGAGAGTTGGGAAGTTTTGAATTGTGATTATCTTAAAAGAGCAAACACATGACAACAACATCTAACACGTTTAAAGATACAAGGGAGACTTCGAAGAAAATAAAATTGTGCTTTCCACGTCCAGTTTGCCCTTTCTGAACCTGAATGCAGGGCCCCCGGCCGAGACTGAAGCTCACCCTCCTGTGCTGTGAGGGGACTTCAGGTCTGCACACCAGACCCCTCGGTGCAGCTTTAACACATGCAGATTGCTGGGCTCCTGATCTCCCTCCGAGGGCTTGTTCCCCCAGGAAGGCTGTCCTAGGGCATGGGCCTGGGTGCCCTCCCTTTTAGGGACTCCTGAATTGTCCCAGAGGAGTCAGAAATTCACCTGCTGCCTCCAGCCAGACCAGAGCTGACTGGTCAGGGAAGGGAGGGGCAGTGTAATTCATTTCTCCACTCTGAAGTCCCTCGCCCCCGACATTTCACCCCCCAGAATTCACGATCTTATCATTTCCTCTGTTTGACCTCCCTTTCAGGGCTTTGCTTTGGCTGTCTGCGAAGGTGGACGGGATTGTTAAGAATGTGGCGATTACCTCACCCCTTTTTGCTTGTGTTGGTGGAAGGCCTTGAAGGTATGGTTTTCAGTGGCCCCTGCAGGGTAATTAGATACTAAAAGATAAGAGGATTCCACAGAGGCAGGCTCCTAGCTGCTCCATCACACATCTCTGCAGGTCGCTGCCAGCAGCTGGTGGCTTTAATACGTGTGGCACATGACAACTTGTGGTTTCCCTGTCCCTGGGTCATCAGAGGTCTATTTAAGGTCAGTTATGACAAGCTCTGAACAAAGGATTAATATAAATCTGACAAATCATGTTAGAAAATGTATTTATTTTGTTAGCTTTCTTGAGTAGTGTGTCTTGGTTCAGGCTGAATGATGGCATTCAACGTGCATACTTACTCATCTTTGACAGCTAACAAGATAAACATGTCAGCATGTGATTTGCCAAATCCATTCCCATGAATTTCAGATAGAAGTCACCAGCAGTGCCTGCTTTGGAAAAGGGACAGGCGTCACATTCAAGGTAGTGTCTGTAAAACAAATGTGTTTCTGCCTGCTCTGCCCAGGTGTTTGCGGCCGATGGCCAGGTCAGCTGTGCTCATGCCCAGCAGTGAGCTCACGACGACGTATTGTGTTAGAGGGCCACCGGCAGGGAGCTGAGAGCCCGGTCAGCTGTGCTCTGCGGATGCAGGCGGAAGGCACAGATGATTTGCAGCTCAGGGTGCTTGCTTTGTCTGTGGTGTTCACGTGGCCACAGGGGTGCCAGGAGCTTGGCCCCGGAGGCTCCCGGCACTGTTGGGTTGCCTGAAGAGTGCCAGAATCTGGTCCTGGGGTAATTTGCTCCTTTTGTTTGCCTGTGATTTCTGTTGACAGGTACTCATGGACACAGGAGCCTTCCAAGTTCAAGGCACAATGGAGCTGAATTCGGGGAACATGCTTTTACAAGAGGGTCATGCCAGGGTCACAGAAGGCTTGCCCTCCTCACCCCACCATCTCCTGTGGTCTGACAGTCTTCCACCCATGTGTGTGCTCTCCTGATTTAGAGGGGCCTTGGTTTCCTTTTGGTAGTCTCCATGATATCCAGGGAGGGAGTCAATGCATTCTAGTTGTCTACCAAGTTACCCAAGAGACTTCTTGTTTTGCCCAAGGAGAAGTCAATCTAGGAGATATGGCAATCTTCCATTTCTTCAATGAGAAAAATTTTGCAAAAATGTTCTGGTTTTTTTTTGCCAACTGATTACACAAACTCTAGGGTATGGGTCAACTAGTTAGATGTCTATATAAGTATTTAATCTATTAACTTGGGAATACACACGCATTTAAAATCACATAGCACATGAATTATTTTATTTTCACTAACATACTTATTATATTACAGATGTCTTTCACATCAGCAGGCCACATGGGGGTGTTGGAAATGTGTGGGGTGATTTGGGTTGTTACAATGACAGGAGGATGCCACAGGCACTTGGGATGCAAGTCAGAATGTTGATGTTAAGGACAAATTGTCCTGCCAGAGTCCTAGTAGTGTTGCCATTGGAAAATGCTGGTCCATTCCTTAAAGGGACAGCAGATGTAGTGGGAAGATCACCATCTGCCTTACCAACTGACAACCTGGGTGGGAATCTCCACTCTGATATTTGCTTGCTGGGCTCCATTGGGCTAGTTACTTAACCCCTCTGAGCCTCAGTTCTCATTTGCAAAATGGGGATGATCAAACCTCATAGGACCTTTGTGTGGCTTCACACAGGAGTCTGGCTCTGGATAGGCCCTAGTTCTTATTCTAGGTGGAGGGAGAAGAGGCTCCCTGCTCTGCACCCTTCCCAAGTCACCACGGACTTTGCTGCATTTGCAGGAAGTTGATGGTTACACTCAAGTGGTGACCCATCAACTGTGCCTAAATACTATCTTATGCCGGGAAGCAGGGCTGGCCTGCCAGGCCTTAGAAATGGGTGTGTCAGTGACTTACAGCTGCAGAGGTGGGAAGGGAGTTGGCAGGAAGAAGTGCCACATCAGCAAAAGCGCCTACCCACTTCTGTTGGCTTGAGCATCAGCTCCCTTAGTGGTGGCTTCCTTCTGTCCTAGAAGAACCCTACGTGGGTCAGATCAACTGGTAATAGCTGTCTTTTATAAAAACAAGGCAGCCCACCTCCCCCTATTAGCGGAAGTTCCTCTCTGGGGGGCCAAGGCCCTGCAGGTATCGCCTGTGCCTTTTCCCAACTCAGAGAGAAGCTCTTGATGGTGTTTTTATCCTCACCTGAGGCCATTTTTTGTTCATTGCTTTTAGAGAGAAAGGAAGGGAGAGGATGAAGGAGAAGGAGAGAGACAGAGAAACATCGATTGTCTGCTTCCATAGTTGCCTCAACTGGGGATCAAACCTGCAGCCCAGGAATGTGCCCTGGCTGGGAATCAAACCTACAACTTTTGGTGTGTGGGATGACACTCTAATCAACTGAGCCAAACTTGCAAGGGTTTGATGCTTTTCTTTTCTTTCTTCTTATTTATGTTTTTTGGTGAGCTGCTGGCAGCACCCCTGGTGGCACTCAATCACAGCCCAACGCAGCGGAATGCTTTCGGTGTCAGGTTATGAAATGAATACCTGCTGAGACCGGGACACCTGAGCTCTGAAGCCATTCAGATTTCACAATGTCACTCCTGAAAAATGAGGTGACAAAGCTCCTGCCCTATTTGGATTCTTGTCAGCCTGCCCTATCATTGCATCCTTGCCTCCAGATGCAGCTTTTAGAGAACGCTTCCTCCTACCTTCCCCCACCTCGCATCCATGTGCATGTTCTTCCTGCATGGCAGAGCATGCAGCTGCACACCTGGGCTGGTAGAAACCCGTGGGTTGCAGCTCGAGGTAAGGAGCATTAGGAGGTGTCTGGTTGTATTCAGGATTCTAGTGGCAGACTTTTGTCTTTTATGCTGTACAAAAGTATCAATGATGCTTCTGGTTTTGTTAATCAAGTTCCATGATCTTGGTCATCCTAAGGAGGCTCATTTCAATTAGGGTCAGCTGGTCAGGGGGAGTGGGGTTACCCTGTCTCCATTCTGAGACACAGGAAAGGAAAGCTGTGCCCTCTGAGAACATTGCCACTTGATGCTGTCCTCTCTACTAACTGCAAATACATTGCAAATTCACTGCAAAGAGAAATTGCACATCTTGGAAAAGATGCATTGTTTTGTGATGCCAATAAGCACAACATTGGAGAATTGCTAGAATCACATACAAAGCCATCCATAAATGTTGTTCGGCATGGTCAGGACAGTTAATAATGAAAGAAAAAAACCTCAGCAAGAGGAGGCTATGGTAGGCAGAATATTAAAGAATAAGAAAGACCTCTGGGGAGAATGAAGACCTCAAACATCTACTAAATGCTTTTGTAGAGGCCTTCATTGTCATTTTGCTGCCATTCAAATGGAAGCACTACAGAATTGTGCTATTGTATCAGTCACCCCAGAGAGCTAGGCTCATGTGTGCTTGGCCTCACCCTGGCCACAGCCAGGGCTTCTGGATGGAAGAAGGCTCCCTGGGGCTTCCCCTCGATGGCTTCTACCCATCACTTCCTTCCTGGGCTACTCCAATGCTCTCAACACCAATGCTGCTCTTCCAACAGACACAAGTGGTCCAGAGGGCTGGGAGCATTAATGGCCCCAGCAGCAGCCCACAAGTGATGTGGAACATGGAACCGATGGAGAAATAGTCCTCCTGGTCAGTGCCCAGGAGCACAACTCTGAGAGGCACTCCCTGCCCTCCTCAGAAGGTCGCTGGTGGGATTATGCCCCAGTCGTCCCAGAAGTGACCTTGGTAATGCACCCTACACTGTGATCCTTCCTGCCCTTTCCCTCCATTGTCCCTTAGTCATGCTACTTGGGATCTCCTCCTGAGTCAACTAGCAGCACACAGGTCCTCAAGCTCCACTGTGGAGGAGTTCAGGTCACTGTCACATAGTTTATTTATATTTGTAGTTTCAGTCTGGGTTCCAAGAATTACCTCTGAGTTTTAATTATAACCTATAGAGTGTTAAATATGAGAGAAAATAAAATCATATAACTTCTAGTTTAGTTTCACAAGCTACAACTCTAATTGATCCCTTATCAGCTATTCATTGTAACACTCATGTTTGAAGTGGACTTACTCTAAGTGGCCTTTTCTTATCAGATTACGGAAACCTTATATATACATATTCCCCCCACCCCCAGAATTCTATACCTGACGTTTTGCCCACTTACATTGTATGCTTTTTTCTATTCACCAAGGATTCCACTAAAACATACATTTAACCATATAGCAGAACCACCATTTATATACTCCACATACTAGTACTGTATTGAAGTTATTTCCATTTTTTGAAAACATCACAAGTAAAGATGAAGAGAATAATTTCATATAAATATGACTTCTTGGGCAGGTTGTCAACTCTTGCGTCTCAGTTTCCTTATTTGTCATAGGGGACAAGACTAACCTACCCCACATTGCTGTTATGAGAATTAAATGTATTATTACTTGTAAAGTCCCCAGAAGTGCCTGTCCGTCCTCAGTGGTTTATAAAGTTCACTGGTGACTGTGATGGTGATAATGTTGATTCTGACTTATTTTAGTGAATGACGTGGTCTGCCCAGTTACTCAGTCTAATCAATTTCCAAGAGCTGTGAATTCTGACTATTCACTTTGTTTACTTTCACCATCCAGATGCAACTGCATCCAGGCCACCTCCCTCTGCCTGGAGTCCTGCTCACAAAGCAGTCTCTTGGCCTTAAGTTCTGCCCCTTCCTATCCAATTTGCCCCCTGTAGGAGAATCAATTTATATTCCTACTAGCATTTTTGGGAGTATCGATTTCCCATACCTTCTCTAATATTATCCTTAATTATTTAAAAAACATTATTAGAAATAGTATCATTTTACATTTCATTTTCTTGCAAAGGCTGAACTTTCCAAAACACATCCTTCACATTTTTGTTACTCGCATTGTATCATGCCTGTTCACACCCTTTGCCTAATAGGCCTTTATATTATGACGTGGTAAGTGATATCTGTGTTATGGAGCTCGGCTTGGAGCCAGGCGATGCTTGCCCCGACTAGCCTTGGCTAGGCCGGAGGCCATACGGAAGAGCCCCTTTTTTGATTGCCTCTGATGATAGGACGTCTGAGACCCTCTGTTTTAATTTGGTCCAGCCCATGAGGACTTGAGAACAGGACCCGCTGAAGCCATAATAGTTTCCTCTAAGTGGCCCGTTTCTCATCCTTGGATTGTGTTCCACATTTAGCTCCTCCTGGATGGCCACTTTTAGCCAGATGACCACGCTGTTTTGAAACCTATTGCTTTAAGGGGGCTAAATATAATTTCTTCAAGAAAGGGGCCTCTTGTGACACTTTCCATTTGGCCTGTGTCTTGAGGCGGGACCGAAAGTGAGGGGAAATGTGGAGCCAGCACGAAGAAACTGTGCAGCAATGCTGAGCGCCACCCACCACCGCGTACAGAATGGCTGGTGACAAAGAGGGGCTGGAGGACCGCTGAGGTTCTCCTATTTTTAAGCCCCAAAAGGGTATAGATCACTTAGTCGCTGCTTGAGACCAGGTTTTTTTGGCATTCCGTGACAATGGTGTATATGCTTACTCAAAATTTATGGGATGGTTCCGCCCAAATTCCATTTCTCATTCAGGTAGTTCATACTGCTTTGGGTTAACACAGAAAGTCTTGCAAGATCTAATCCCTGAACTTTGCAGTTTTGACGTTCCCGCTAGACTACAGGGATCCTAATTACTGTATCCACCTCTCTAGCCATGCCGAACTAGCTCCCCAAGTGCATCATGCTATTTCATACCTCTATGCTTTCACATATATTATTTTTCCCTACTTGGATTAAAACTGGAAAACTTCTGATTTTCAAAATCCAGACCCAATACCCTTGACCCACTCAAATAGAAGTAATTAGTCACTCCTTTGCTTCAGCATGGTTCCCATTTTATACCTTTCTTGTTTTAGCACTAAATTTTACATGTTTGTGCCTCCTCTACTGGAGTGTGAAGACTTGGAGGGCAGAGACTGTCTTCATTCATCCGTGCATCCATCCAACCATCTATCCAACAAACATTTGCTGAGTATGTACCTTATGCTGCATGGTACTCTTACTTATCTTTGGATACCTTCTGCTGAGCGTGGCACTGGAACACAGCAAGTGCTCAAGAATGGGTGGTGAATCTGACTGAGTTATTGAGAATGACTACATAACCCATTCTTGACAGTGGGGAATTGCCCTCAGGTGCAGCCTATTTAATAATCCTTGGCATTCAGTTGCTACTCACAGGTTAGGTTCTTAATGTGGTCTTGTTGCAGAGCAAACAGAAAGGTTCTCGAGACTTCCAAAGTCTCACTTTCTCGAACCTGAGGGGTCAGTCTTCCACGGGCAATTAAGATCCCGGACAAGCCCCCAAAAACTGTTACAGAGCAACAGAAAAGGTCCGTTATTGTCCACCGCCTTATGGAAAGATGTTTCTCAAAGCCAGAGATTTGTGAAAAGGAAAGGAAATGTTTATTTAATGCTATACAGAGTTAAAGTAGCAACTTAACTTCTTCATTAAAATATCAAAGTCTTTTAGGATACCCACAGACACCCATAGTGCTTCCTATCTCCCTCTGCCCTAATTCAGGGTACCGTAATTGCAAGGAAGAGAAGCACACGTCCGGGATCCAGGCTCTTGACACCGTCAGCTGTGTCGTCTTTCAGGCAGGATCTCTGGTTAATCTGAAGCCATGTGGCACCTTCTCATGGCCTACTGGCAAGAGTCCTTTCACCCTTCTTCTAGGCAAAGTCTCTCTTGCTCCCAGGCCACGCAGCCGAAGGGAGCACCCCAAAGCCTCGTGGTCCTTCTTCTACCAAAGCTGTGGGGAAGGGGTCCCCACTGTGGCAAAGCCTCGTGGCTCTCCCTCTTCACCAAAGCTGCAGGGGTCTGCACTCTGGTGAAACCACGTGGAATCCTCCTGGCAAAGCTGCGAGAGGGTCTCCACTGGGGCAAAGCCTAGTGGCAATTCTCTGCTAAAGCCACATGGTGATTTTCCCTCATGGAGCTGTGGGTCCTGCACTCTGGTGAAACCGCATGAATCTCCCCCAATGGCTGCCGCTTCTCTGTTTTTAAATACTGGCGCCAAACCTCCTCTGCAGCCCTATTTCCGACTCCTCCTACAATCAGTTACACCTGCCAGCATTCCCGTATATTTCCAAGGTTATTGGGATGCCATCATGAGTCTGGACAGGTGTGTCCCATTTTCTGGAGCCAATCTTCTCCAAGCTCCCACGCAGGTGCTTTAACTTGGGGTTCCTCCCCCAGTCACGTCCTTGGGGAAGTCCTTTCCATCCCCCTGGCTCAGAGCATGGCCACAGCTGTTAACATATCTATGAAACCAGTTAAAGGTTATAGATATGTTAAATGACCATTCTGGAGGTTATCTGCAAAACCATTGCTATGCAAAACAACTCAATGACCTTACTCCATGTGTCCCTTCACCCAACTCACACCTGTGGGGGAGGGGGTGAGGACATCTTATATGTCCCTCTAATATTTCCTGGACACCATGAGTTCTGGGCCCCATTCCAACTCCCTTTTGGGGCCCCCCTCTTGGCTGCACCATGTGGGAGAAAGGGGCCATCATCTTCTCACTCCACCCCTCCCCAGGGTTCCTCACCACTTCCTGGCCAACCAGCCTCACTCTGTCTGGAGCTTCTACATGCAATTAGGAGAATCACCTGGATTCTCACCTTCTTCCCCTACAGATGACTTGCTTTCTCAGTTGAAATTATATGTCACGTTGCCCCTAGAAGGGCCAAAGTATACCTACTTCATGGTATGACCCTGGCTCAAATCCTGGCTGCTATGCTCGGACAGCACGATATGAAAGTGTAGTAGATAACAGCTGTTGTAGTAGTCACCATTTCTTTAATTAAAGAGAGGATTGTAAAAACAAGGCACAAAGTAGTTTCAGTGACTCAAGTCCTGATAGTGTTTGGGAAGTCTTGTAATTAGGGCTGGAGCTGGGTGGAAGAGAATGAATGTGAGTGTGGACTAGAGAAATGAGACCCGCTATGCCCGTACATGACTTACAGGAGTGTGAGCCATGATTTGTCTTTTGGATGCTCCTGCCACTTGTAGATCCATGGTCAGACTCTAGTTCCCTGCCCCCTCCTGCATCCAGTCCCTCTGCCTGTCAGCCTGGCCTGTTACCCTGAAGCTCCAAAAACTTCTCAGTGAAGGAAACTGCCCTCCACCTGGTCTAAGATTGAAGCCCACAAGGGCCAGTGTCCTGTAACCATTAACTTTAGAAAATAACTTGTTTTGTAGGTTTTTTTTGTCTTTTTTTTGTATTTGTATTTGACATGTATTTTATGCTACTTCTTTAAAAATATGCAGTAAGCCCTTCCCTAATATGTGGCTCTATGTTTCATTTTGCCCCAATGGAATATTTATTATGTAAATACCATAGTAACTGTTTCACTTTTCTTTACTCTTATTTTGATGACTGATTTTCAAGTTAGTATGATTTGAAATGAGACCTCAGGAACAGTTCACATGTTTTTCCAGTTTTGTTGATAACACAAAGTTTTACGACATTAAGTATGCTGTTTAATTTTTATACTTAAAATTTATAAATATGTTTTTGGAGCATTTGTACTAAAAGATGGCCTTCAGTGTTGTTAAACAGAATTCTTATTGGAATGCCCTAAGAAGCCAGAATCTTGCTTTAAGTAGCTGTCCCAAAACAGTATTTTTTAACAGTAATTTTTAAATGGTCTCATTTCATATTCTTTGTAGGACTATTGGGAAGATTCCTCTTCCCACTCCCCTGGGCCCATCCATCTCTTGCAACAGGCTAGCTTCCCAAGGTCTCAGGGAGGCAGCGCAGGGTCTGATCTAAGAGGTCACCACTGCTTTCTAGACAATACAATTGGTCTTTCGATATGTCCTCTTACCCAATCAGAAATTCCCATGGGACAATCAAGTGTTGGTGATGCTTTCCACTGGGTAGTGGCATCTCTAGGGAAAAGTCACCCCACAATTCCATTGGAAGGATCACTGAAACTCTCCCACTTTCAGGTTTCATTTTCCAAATCCCAAGCATGTGAGCGTTAGTTACTAGACATCTCAGGAGATGGAGCCCATACTGGTAGGTGTGAAATAAAGGTCCATTCAAGCAACCTGCCCTTTTAGGTCTGATTACCCGACTGTGGTGAACAAAGCTCCCAGAGCAGCCAAGCTGCTTCCCACTCCATACGCTTGGTAAAGTGCAGAATGGACAAGAGCTTAGACTTTTCCCAAAAATACACGTTTTTCCCCATATCCGGGAATTAAATTCATATGTGAAGTAGTAGAATGTAATGGGTAGGATCAAAAGCTCTTGAAATCAGAAAAACCCGATTTAATATCTTCTCAGCTGGGTGACTTTGGGCATATCGTTTAACCCCCTTCTTTCTCAGATTACTCACCCATAGGGTGGAGACGATGATACCCACCTCATAGGGATGGTGGGAAGACTCAAGGAGACTAATGTACTTAAGTGGCACCTGGTAGATTGTGCTCAATAAACCGTTGGGAAGTAAAGAAATTAAAGGCACCATGCTTTTGAAAGCTCTGGAATGTCCAAGATAGATTCTCTAGGCCTGGAGATTTCTTCTCTAGCTTTCTCGCGTTGCTCTCTTTAAGGCAATTGTGGGGGACACCACCGTATGTGGAACTGGGCCCCTGTGCGGGAGTGTGGGGAGCATCCGGGCGAGGGCGGGGGACTGCTGTATGCCACCATTGCGCTTTATTTTTGCCCCAGCTCTTTATTGTGGCCTTACAGCCAACTCTCACTAACTGAGGTAACTTCGAGACATTCTTTACAGTCAACATAGCTTAAATAAAATATTGATCTGGATTAGGGGTTGGTAAACTTTTTCTCTAAAGGGTCAGATAGAAAGTATTTTAGGCTTTGTGGCCCACACGATCTCTGCTGCTGTGTCTGCCTCTGCAGCATGAAAGCAGTCGCAGGCAACGCGTAAATGAATGGGCATTGCTGAGTTCTGACAAAACTTTACTTATGGACCCTGAGATCCGAATTTCACACAGTTTCCATGTGTCCCAAAATATTCTTCTTATTTTTTAAATGACATTTTAAAATGTAAAAAGCGATCCGTACAAAATAGACAGTGGGCTAGATTTGGCCTATAAGCCGTTTTGCTGAAGCCTGGTCTAGAATGATGTTTTGTTAAAGATAAGATTTGCGTATGCACTGGATTGCTTTAGCTTCCTTCCTGTTAAATGCATGTGTTTATGGAGTGTTGATTCTGTGCATGCGCTGTGTTAGGTGTTCTATATACTTTATCGGCATTTCAAGAACTCACCAAATTCACCACCATGGTGAAAGGTTTCAATACGTTTCTCCCCATGTGGCCCATAAATAAGATATGCTACATCTCTTTGAATCCTTACCCAATACTGCAAAATAGACTTTATCATCCTTGTTATATGATTGAGGAAACAGAGGTTCAGAGTGACTACTTAATTCGTCTAGGGCCAAATGCTATGGTAGAGCCAAGATACAACCCAGGACTGTGTGATTTCAAAGCCCAGGTGATTTGTCCTGGCATTCATGGCTTCCGTTCACTAGTAACCTCATAATCATCGAGAAGCTCTCAAGGTAGCAGAAAAGAAGACCCGGAAATGCAGGAGCTGTGTTGAATAGTGACCTCACTTTTTAAAACCCACATCAAGAGTTTTTCCAAAGATTTAAGTTCTGTTGGGTTAACATGATCAAATGACCAGAAACTGAAATAGCTATTTATATTTGGTTTTGTTTTTTTAATAACATGAGCAAGAATTCCTATGAACCAAGAGTCAGTGGCAACACACAGCGAGAGACACCCAGTTGCGGAGCAATAATTACTGAGGTCATGGGTTCATAGGTCACATTGGGGCAAAGGTGACGCAAGGGTCCTGTCATTGATGGAAACAACAGCGTGCAAGTTAATGACGCTGAGGCACCCTGGATATAATTAAAAGCTGTCTGCACTAAAACAATGTCAATTAAATTGAGGAACTCAGAGACCAGAAAGATAAATAATAGTAGCTTTGGCTGATTCAGGAAGCTTAGTTTCCGATTTGACAGAGTTGCAGGGTAGCAAGTGATGCTGGAAGGGTCCCTAGGAAAGCCATCTGTCTGTACTTGGATTGACAGTAGAGAAAGGAGGTCAAGTGATCAACTTCAATTGTTATAGAGATCATTAGCCGGTCTCTTCTAAGGAAAAATAAAAGAGGGGCAGGAAGGCGAGAGAGAGAGAGGAGGAGAAATGAGTAACAAGTCAGAAACAAGCAAAATAGCAAGGAAAACTTGAGGTTTAACATAAGACAGCCTTGGAATGCTTCTGAAAGAAAGTATGTGTCTGTTTGTTTTGGGAGAAGCTAAACTAGGGTGTAAAAATGAGATTGTAAGCAAGCAGGGGGACAGTTTTTTTGTGACCGAGAACAGTAATGAAATGTGGGGCCACATCTGTTTTCTCCCACTATGGCCAAAAGGACCAGATTTCGGGGTGTGAACCTTCAGTAGCGGACAGGACAGTTTGCTTCTCCAAGGCACCCTGTCCTTGGCTGTGTGGGGAGCACCGGTAGCCCCAAACTGATGGCAGGAGGGTATCCTAGCTTGGGCTTCTCTCAGAAGCAGACCTGAGATAAGTGTTTGAGTGCAAACAGTGTTTTTGGGAGGTGATTGCAGAGAGCAATCGGGGAGTGGGGAGGTGAGACAGAGAAGGAAGACAGCTGAACAGAGGGGCGTTATCAAGCAAGTTACCATCGTGACAAATAGAGCTTAATCCCGCCGGGAATGCTGGGGCCAGCAGAGAACACAGAGCCCTGGATTTGTTCTGCCCAAGGAGAGAGGGATCTGGGGTGTCTGAGTATCACCTGTCAGCAGTTGACCAAGGGCCTTTTCCCAGGGATTTCTGGTGGGATCCAGCGGGCACAGCAGGTACAGGGGGCTTTAGCAGCCAGAGAGAGCCCTTGGGCCCCATGTTACAGGTGCCCATCAACAGTTAGAGTTGGGCTGGCACTTAGGGTTGCAATGGTGAACGCCGAGGGGAGATCTCGAGGGGTGCTCACAGCTGCTACGGCAGGGTACCCATGAAGGACCATCTTGGGAGTAAAGGTCTAAGGGTTGCCGTTTTACATGTACACATGCCCCCAGCTCAGCAAGAAGGGAGGTGGGTGAGAGAGAAGAGAGAAACTGAAGCTATAGACAAGTAGATGAATGACCATACGGAAGGAAGCAAGTTCCTGAGAGACCAAAGATGTCAGTGTGACAACCAGAGCAAGGAAGCTGAAGTCTGGAATTTTCTTGCCAGTTGCTCATTCCCGTGAAAAAGGAAAATTGGATATTGTCTGTTGGGCTCCATAATTCAAGTACTCCATGTGCTCATGCTGAGCACCAGGCTGGTAGGTAAGACAGATGGTGTCTCCTTCTTGAGAGTAGGGTTGGACATGGGAGAAAAAAGTTTGCCATGTTGAAAAAGTTAAGCTGCTTTTGTTGGCATGAAAAACTTCACAGACTAGGGAAAAGAACCTCTGAGTCTTCTTGTTAAGTGGCCTAGTAGTGAGACTGTTTTTTCCAATGAATTCCTGGGCCAGAATAAACTCTCACTGCAGCGGGCTCTGTTATCCCTCTCTCCACCCATTCTGCAGAAGAACGAGCAGGGCTGGGATGTCTCCATTCAGCAGACATGCCCCATTCACCCACGGGTCTTGGGCTCTGTCAGGTGCAGCCCCTCTTCCTGTCAGTGGAGCTTTGAGTCTTGCTGTTACCTAGGGGGTGATATGAGCGCCTCTGAACCCAGGCCACAAACCCAGCCAGGGAGCTGAACTGTGGGAGTCTGAACAGTGGCCTTCAAAGACATCAGGCCCTGATTCCTGGAACCCACAAATTTTACTTTATTTGAGAAAAGGGTCTTTGTAGACATAAGTTATGTGCATCTCCTACATGTGGCATTCAGTGACTACTCAGTTCACTGTTGATGGGACCCTGAGAAATATCCTTTCCTCTTCTCATCAAACGCATACGCAAGAGAATCGAAGGGCTTCCTGGGAGTGCCTGGTTTTTGAGAGTAAAGCTAGATTTTTCAGGCTGTTTGCACTCAGTTATAACTGTGTCATTTAGCTTCTCACAGAGAAGAAGCAACGGGAATAGGAAGACGAAGCCTGTCCTGCTGCTGGCGGCATCTCTGAGCGGAGGTGGGGAGGTCACCGACCCGGGGGAACTGGAATGCCCGGCAGCAGCCCCCTGCCCGCCCTCCCTCTCATCGTTCCTCTCTCCCTTCCACCAGTAGCTGCAGCTTGCTGCCGTCATTCCACAGCCCCTCCTCACTCCCAAAGGAGAAGGAAGAGAAAGAGATCGGTACGGTGCTTCTTCCGTGTGCAGGGGAATCAGTCTCTCTTGTCGGTGAGCCCTGTGGGAGCTGGCGTTGTGAGAGCGGCTGCCGCTCTCCCAGAGAGAGTCCCGGGTCTGGGAGCCCTTTCCCCGCGAAGCTGATCTGCTTCTGTCCTGACTGAAGGACAACAGACTGCTGCTTAGCCTCGTAGGTCTGAGAGTTTAGGAATGTGACTGCCAGATCTGACTGATGACCACAGCCCGGGCTATCTCAGATGCGTTTTCTTAAATCCTCACCTGAAGACAAGTTTATTGATTTTTAGAGAGGAAAAGATGGGGGTGCGGTGGAGAGAGATGTCAGAGAGAAACATCCGTTGGTTGCTTCCTGTACACACCCGGACTGGGAATCAAACCTGGAACCTTTTGGTGTATGGGATGACACTCCAGCAGCCGAGCCACCTGGCCAGGGTTATCGCCGATGTGTTTTAACCTTGTCCCTTGTCAATGTATTTAGTAGACCCTGCACTTGTCCAGGAGGCTTCCACCCACCAACTATCTGACCACTATACTATAACCCAGAGACATCTGTGAGGCATATACTTAAAAAACAAAACAGAACAATAAAACAAAGCCCCTCAGATAATTCTTCTATGGGAGAGATAAAAAGTGCATTTTATTTTGCATGTCCACTTTGATTATTTACATTTACTAGTGGTTGTCTGTGGTATTGTGTTGAGAAGGATTCGGAAGTGCTATCTATGTTCACTTAGTTAGGCACACCAGAAGACTTATAAGGCTATTTTATTAAAAATATGCTAAAAACCAAAAGGCTCAGTAATGTGCATTTTTAAGCTTCCATGGGAGGTCATTCTTCTCTTTCTTCTTTTTGTTACTAGCAAAATTTCCATTCCTGTCATACTTCACTATAACCAGATGTGATATATTTCAGGTATCATCAGATGTCAGAGTTGGATTTTCTTTAAATATCATTTTGTTTAAGCATCTTACTTTACAGGAGGTGAAAATGAGGCTGTAGTAGTCTGATTTTTCAAAAGGTCAAACAGCTAGTTAATAATACAGGTCCTCTGTCTCCCATTTGTCTTCTTTTGGATCCTCTGCATCCAAGGCAGAAAATCTGTCATTGCCTTGACTCTCTGCTAGTGAAAAATGTGGGGTGTGTAGGACAGGATCAGCTGGGTATCTTGAGCTATAATCTATTACATTGGAGTTGCAAACCCTGGCTCTCTCACTTGCTAGTTGAGTAACTGTGAGACAGTGGCTTCATCTTGTTAAGCCTCAATTTTCCGGTCAATATGCTGGTGGTAAGGATTGTGAGGATTAAATGAGATAATGAATAAAAGCCTGGAGCCCTAGGCCTGACTCAACAAACATCGCCTCTGGCTATTACCTGTAGAAACGTGTAGTTGGACTCAATGATTCCCTCTTTTTCTGAGATCCTGTGATTTGGCTCATCAGCTGATAACACATGGAATTGCCTCTGAGTTGCCTGGGATAAGTCTCACGTTTTCATCAGGACTGTTCCTGATGAGGTCAAATGTAGGGAGTGAGTTTTTTTGCTACCTGTAAAGCACTGTTCATTGTTTCTTTCAGATCACATTTATCATCATCATTATTACTACACTACCAATAGCTTTCAAGGTATATTCTATGAATATGGCTCTGATTCCAATGACAAGTTTCAATTCCATGAAGTACTTTTTCTAAATTCTTAACCATCTTAAGTGCAAGCATTATTTTTTGCCAGTTTTTATATTCTGACTTGTGTCTTTGAACTGATTCGTCTCAACAAGGTGGTGTTTGTTGGCTGAGCTTTGTATCTTGCTACAGTTTTAATTAGTATCATACTTATATTTTCTTTTTATTGATATTTTATTCCTGGGCTTGCATCCTCAGTCATTTCCTAAAGGACACCATTTTTAATCATTTACTAAGTTATAAGTGTTTGCACATGGGTGTATACGCATGGCTAGGCTCAAGTCAATATCAGCGTCTGAACAATTAGCACTAGGCATTTATGAAGGGGACTAGGATCTTGAGGAAGAATTGTCTGTTGTTCATAGGGGTGTTGTTTGGGTAGAAGTCTCAAACCATGCCGTTTCTCTGCTGAACACCCTGAGAGCACGGTCTCCATCCTTCACTGGTAGTCCTGATGCATACCACACATACCAGGAAGTAGGCAGGGAAGACGCCATTAACATGAAGTGACTGATTTCCTACCACAGGGTATCTGCAAGCTCTAGCAAGGCTCCTGGGCCTGAGCATCATCCTGCTGAAGATGTGCTCTGGGTACAGAATACATGAGTGGGGCCGGCAACACCTCTGACAAGACCTACGGAATTGTTGTGTCCTTTCTCACTGGAATTTATGGATCCATTAAGGAAAACTCACTGAAGTTTAGGCCTATTATTTTTTTTCCACACAAAAAAGAAGGCATAAAGACAATGTGGAAAGGTAAAGACTTTTACCTTTTTTATTGATCAGAGCTCCTGTATTAGAATCCTGGTCAGACCTTGCCAAGGTATAGGCATCCGACCCCGGGGCTGGTTCCTCACCCTCCAGTATAATTCCCTGCCCCCACCCGTCATAAACTGGAGGAGGAAATACTTCCACTGCTGACTTTTGGGCTGTTGAGCAGATCAAATGAGATACTAGATACAGTAGGACTTGTAAACTTTTAAGTCATTTTCAAGAATAAATTCCTCTCAATAATTGCAACAATCTCTGCTCATAAAAAGCTTCAGCTCAGACTGAGAATGTGGGTCCCAGTTATGAACCACCAATGAAGTTTGAAAGTCAAGGCTTGGCTAGCCATTAGCGGTAGAGACCCACATCGCACGGCCTCAGCACACAGGAATTTATGGTCTCTTATCACAGAGGAGATCACACTGGACCCAGAAGGTTGGTATCATTGGGACCCAATTTCTTTCCCTCAGTTGCTTGGCTTCACTTTCCCCTTTGTTAGCTTCATTCTCAGGTAAAATCACCCCACAGTCCTTTTTACTGATGTCAGCAATAAAATAAATTCTTATTCCCACAAAAGTACTCAAACTTGAATTTGGTCTGAATGGCTTGGGTCATGTTGGTCATGTTTTCTAAACCAATGACCATCACTAAGGGCACTCAATATTAATTTATTCAACACACATTTATTGAGTATCTGCTATGTTCCTAGGACTTTTCGGAAAGCCAAAGATATAGCGGTGAACCAAACAGATAAACAATTAAGTTCATACATGAAAAGATAATTTCAGACACAGATTCAAAGTCAGAGGTTGTGGGTGGGACGAGGATTCTGCATGTTAGCAAGCTCCCCAGTGAGTTGGATGCCAGCGGTCTGTGGTCCACACTTCATCACATGGCATAAAGTGTGGAGAACATGCTCCAAAGAACCAGGGAGCAGTGCTCAGATGCAAGGCCCCTCTCTTAGGATGGAGAATTTGGCAGAGGTAACAGTGACATACCAGTGATTGCTTCAGAATGGACAGGAAAAAAGTGTGCTTGCTTGAGGAGTAGGTAGGGAACTATAATTGTTCAAGGCATCATTTCTCACACTGGAAGGTCCCATTGTCACCCAAGTCAAAATTCAGGTATTTCCCACAAATATAAAAATGAAGGTTTGTTTGCTTGGTCCCTTTCCAGTCTAAGTATTTAAGAAGATCCAGTGTGGGAACTAGTCCTTTTGTACCATAGTTGCAGGCCTACATGTGTAGGAACCAATATTCGTTTATTAGCTGTCCCTCCTCCTTCCCTCCACTCTTCCTTTCGGAACAACCTAATATATCTCATTTCCTTCCCTGCCCCCTAGAAGGCAAATCATTCTTGAAAGTATTTCCATGCAAGACAGTCTAGAGCCTTGTTTCTTAATGGCAAAAAGTGAGAGTTGCTTTGCAATCTGCTTTTTCAAGTCTTCCAGTTTACCAGAGGTAAGAAACTGAAGCTGAGGTAGAGCAAAACCAGACAGCGTTTCTGGAACCTTTTCATGGAAGGTTGTCCTGGGGTCATTTCTGTGAGCTTGTCTCAACTCTTTTCTTAGCCCCTCCTGCTTGCTTCCCAAAGAAAATTCTTTACACTGTGTGGCCTCGTTTTCCTCTGAACCTTGTAGCTTGCCTTCCAGCCTTTGCTCACTATCCTTTCCCCCTTCTAAAGGTCAGAATCCAAGGCCTTCCCATGCCACACTTGTAGAAGTGCTCAGTGGAGGTTTATCACACAAGAAAGTGATTGCTACAGTTGGGTATGGGGAGAGAAAGGTCACCATAACGAGGGGCACCAAAGGAAGGCAGGGTGCAGTACCCAATTGGGGAAACACGCGAGTAGAGGAAGCAGCCGATGTGATGGTACTTCTGGAGAGGAGGGTAGGAGAGGATCAGAACCAGTCCCTTCCCCATCCTTCTAGATTATTTACAGATCGGTCACTTAAATGGAAACACAGATTAAAAGTGGGGGCTTAGAACTCTAAGAAGGCAGAGTGGAAGGTGCCTCAGAGTCCTCTGGCTCCTTGCACAAGAAGGAAATGAAGCAGCAAAGGGCGGTGATTTGTCTAAGGTCAGCGAAGACTTTTCGATGACAAAGATTTGCAAGTCATGGGCAGAAGCCAGGAGGCCTAGGGTGGCTGAGATTCACCGGGCACACAATTGTTAAAGTCTGTCAGGTTATATAATGAAGACAAAGTTAATGTCATTTAGTCATTTATGAATAAAGGAATGGTATGAGTCAAATTTTGACTGTTTCAAAAATTCTTCTGTTTATGGTAAGATGCTTGGTAGGGTGTGGACAGCTCCAATTGCAGAGAATATTTGGAAATGGATCGGCAGCTCCTGATTTCTCTCTGTAACTGGACAGCCTCATGCCCAATGACACCTTTCTTTCGGGTCTGGCAATTTCCTCTCTTTTTACAGAGCATCATAATAGAATTTAAATGCCAATTTAAAAATAATAACAATGAAATAAAAACTGATTAATTCTAAAATTGTTGGCGAGGCTTCTAGCCTTAACCAGTCTGCCCAGACCACCCTCTGATGTCACCGGTGGTCGAAGGCCAAGTTATGCACTGAAATTCATCAAGTCTGGGAAAGTGGGTTATCTCTTCCTGTATGTGAGGAATGATCTCCTTTTTAAAAATGTATTTTAAACATGTGAATTGTCAGTGTTAATATCTGGACTATGAGTTGAATGCAAATGAAATCATGGTGGACAGGTTGGGGGAAGGAGAGAAGAAATACAGTTAGGCATTCACTTAGAAAATATTAGCTTGACCCACGTACTAAGATGAATGGAGGTAGAAGTTCCTGAAGCCAAGTTCAGACGCAACATGCTTTCCTAAAGAGGCCTAATTAAGATCACATATCAAATTACCTCCCAGATTTGCATGTGAAAAGGCACTTATAGATGGAGCAGACTGTTGGCATGGCAAATTATAAGGAGATGTTTCTTCCTTTTGTCATGAAGACACTATTTCAGCTGTTTCCGTATTAAATTTACAGGCTGGAAAGCTCTTGTTGCCATTAATTATATCTGTTCAAAACTAGAACCAGTGAAGATAGGTTGTCTGTAAAATTGGATGAGGCAGAAAATCCTGCAGAATATCTTACCAGCCGAGAGTACTGGCAAAAGGCAGGCTTGGAATGATCTGTGCAGAGAATTGAGCCCTGCAGAAGGCCTGAGGACACCTTTCAGGGGTGGAGGACACCTTTCAGATGCCCTTGTCACAGTGTCCTCTCTTCTCGTTCCCACAGGGGCAAGCGTGTGGGAGTCACCCACACCGTCTGGGCCATGGTGGTTTCCTTCCACCTGTGTGGGACAATAGTAGACACCCCCTCCCCACACAGCCTCTGCCAACATATTTTCTTCGTTCAGTTTAGCTGACAACGCTCTCAGGTAGATCCATCCCAGCCAAGATAAATACAAACTATCTCTGCATTAAAATCACCTGGGGAGATTTTAAAGAATACTGATGTCCATAGCTCACCTACTGAGAGCCTGATTTAATGGCCCAGATATTCAATTTTTTGTTTTGGTCTTCTTCTTCTTCTTTTTTTTTTTTTTTTTTTTTTAACTTAATGCGTTAGAGAAGAGCAGAAACGCTTCAGGGAAGTGTGTTTGGTTCGGCCTCAGAGCCCTCAAACCTGGTGTTCCCGGGAAGGGTGCTGGATGAAGGAGGCCTGACTTCTGGGCTTATAACCCTCACTAGCCACGTGCCTTCACCTCACTGGCACAGGTTCCTCACAGACAAAACCAGAAGAGTGGGCTGAGTCCCTGTTTCCTCCCTCCGGAAGGGGATGCTGTGACTGGTAGGACTGCACGTTCTCCTCTGCCTACCTGAGGTGCCTTAGAAAATCAGCCCTCTCCATGCCTCATTTAGCCCAGTTTGTAAAAGTGACCCCACTGTTCCTCTTCTTCCTTTGATTTTAGTTTTGGCATAATTTTAGGTTGGTAAATCATATTCTGTAATTACATTTTCTTACATTCAAACCTAACGGCTTGAAATTGGCATCACAAGGCCTGATACAGGAGGGAAATTGTCAGGATGTTAGGCCATAGACGGCACACAAAATTAGCTTCGTATCAGAGCTAGAAGTACGAAGCATCATACCCCAAAAGGCTCCTTAGACTCGAGCTCTCTAGCCTGGCAGCCCAGATGCCCATGGCACTTCTTAGAAATTTCTGGGTCGAGAAAGAAGGCTCGATCTCTTGGAGGCAAAAAAACCCAAAACAAAACAACAACAAACAACTCATAAATCCTTGGTTTACACACAAAAGACAAAACTTTATGTAGTCATAGAAGACTATGAATTAATTAATAAAAGATGGCTTAATAAACCATAAAGGCAAAATCAAAGTACAGGCAAGTTAGAAAAATGCAGAACTCATTTTCCTTGATACGGAGCACACAGTGAAAAATAAGACAGGAGGTTTGGGCTGAAACACGCTGATGGCTTGTTGAACCCAACCTGTGCATAAATGCATTTCAAGGTGCTTGTGTGTGTGTGTGTGTGCACTATTCTTTTTTTTTTTTTTTCACTCTCCCTGAACCTGCTGGTGAAATCTATAGTCCTGTCCTTTTTCATACCCTTCTCTGCAGGGTAGATGTACTCTCCCAACTGGGGCTCTATTTGCCCTGCCAAATTCCATTCTGAGAATGAACTTTGGAAATGGCAGCTTGAAGAGGACACAAACAAGACTGAAAACTAGGCAGCAGCCGAAGGGAATGGCTCGAATTCGGAAGTTAAAGAGCATCTGAGGAGCCCTGTGGAGCAAGCTCATATTTTCTGAGGACCCTGCTGGCTGTACCAGTCGAAGTGGCCGGTCTCTCCAGATGGGATGTGCAACTTTGTGCACCGGACGGTAATTGCCCATGACAATTGCAGCCTTCTAAATGCACGGAGAAAAAGAGATATCCCAGTAAATGCAGCAACCAGAAACCCACACTCATTCAGGCAGATGTCCTATTAAAACTGTAATTGTCTCCATTAGAGAAATCCCTCCCCATGTTCCCATTCTTTGCTTTATGTACCTATTTTTCAATAGTGTTCCTCCATTCACCTCATTCAAATCTCCTGGGTCTCTTCTGTGGAAAAGAACCTCAAGGCATTTCTTGACATCTCTTACTATTTGGATATGTGAGAATGTACTTTCCTTTTAAGTTTCTCATCACACAGACTTTTGGCTGGGCATTTCATTTTCACATTAATTTACCCACCCATCCATCCATCTACTCATCCATCTATCTGATATTCACGCATTTACTAAACCCTGTGAGAACAATGGTTGTTCCCAGAGCTGTTCCTTCTTCCTTTGGAAATAACCCCGTTTTCCTTTGGAGGAAATGCCTTCGTTCACTTTCAGTCCACAGAGTTCAGATGGGACTGATCCCAGCAGCTGGCAGCAAGGGTGGGTGCGTGTCTCAGGCCTGGTCACTGCTTGAGTGACTGGATTAATTGGGCAAATTGGAGTCAGTCTGACTCCTTGATTTATGGTTAGAACTTTTGGGACAGAGAATGTCTCATATAACTGATGTTGCCAAGCTATAGGAATGTCAACTTGGACTTGCCAATAGCCATGATGGAAGAGTGAGGCCAAGAGAGAAGAAACAGAACTGAGACGTGATGAGTAGGCAGCCAAGTCCTGACAGCTTGGTGGAGCCCCTGAATCCAGCTGTTTCAAATTCTATCCCCTGAAATTTTCAAGGGTGTGCGTATATAAATATCCTTTTTCACGTAAGTCATTTTTAGTTGGGTTTCTCTCACTTGCGAATGAAAGAGTTCTTTCTACTCTGTGCCAAGCCCTGGGACCAAGACAAGCCAATTCAGAGCCCAAGCAGCCTCATAGAGCGGGTGAGTGTGAACTCTGTCACCTGCATTTGAGTTCTGGCACCACGAATGAAAAGGTGCATGACTCCACACAAGTCCCTTTGTGCCTCCATTTATGCATCTAGAAAATGGTGCAGGTGTAAATAGTATCTCCCTCCTGGGTGTTGAAAGGGTAAGACAATTCCTCCAGAGTGATTTGCATGGTGCCTGGGCTGTAGCTGGAGGCCAATCGTGGTCGGCACTTCAGGGAGGCAATGAACAAGTGACAGCCACACCAAATCGGCTTTCAAATCTCTCTTTCTCTCTATCTGACTGCATGATCTCTCCCCCTCTGTATGCCACTGGATAGATTGCATTATTGTTCCTGATTCAGAACAAACCGGGGCAGTTGTAAGCATTGGTATTGTTTTGTTCATGTGGTACTTCTCTGCAGAAGCTGACAAATACATGATGACCTCTTTCTACCCAGCACAACTAATGATGAAGGCAGGACATGTGGGATGGAAAACTGTCTCCACGTTCATGAAATGGTAGCCTCTAAAGACACTATCAGCCCTGGATGGTGTGAACTCAGCGGAATGAGCTCTGGCCTGCAAACCAAAGGGTCGCAGGTTCGATTCCAGGTCAGGGCACATGCCTGGTTTGTGGGCCAGGTCCCCAGTAGGGAGTGCATGAGAAGCAACCACGCATTGATGTTTCTCTCCTTTTCTTTCTCCCTCCTTTCCCCTCTCTCTAAAAATAAATAAATAAAAAATGTTAAAAAAATGAAGATACCAGCAGGGAAGCTATCCCAGAGTGCTTCTTATGTGAACAGGCTTTGAGGCACAGCTGAATGCAGAATCATCAGGAATGGAAAAAGTGGGGAGTAAGATCTGGTAAAATGCTGTCTACATGTACTTTCAAATCCCAGTGGATCAGGGGACAGCCCTGGGCAAAGTCTGTGTGGAGTTCACCAAGATCCTAATTTTATAGAATGAGAAGTTTTGCTGAGTCTCACTAGCTCATCTTGCTCCTGCCCCCTTTCTCCTGCCACTAGCTAATGATCCCCACAGGCAACAATCCTCACAGCTCATAAACCCAACCCAGGCCTCCCAGTCCCCACACAAGTCCAAATACTACACATGGTATCAGACGCCCCAGGAAGGCTTTGCCCAGGAGAGAACTGTTGCCACCTCATGTGGCCTCCTGATCAGCCCCCTCTCTGCGAGACACTG
Source organism: Anoura caudifer (assembly GCA_004027475.1). NCBI lineage: Eukaryota > Metazoa > Chordata > Mammalia > Chiroptera > Phyllostomidae > Anoura > Anoura caudifer. The sequence goes on along the minus strand of PVKU01001716.1, from coordinate 179,265 downwards.
GAATACTCTCAGCTCAGGCCATGGAGCTTTTCACAGAATTAACCTCTCTTTTTATAGCTAATGGCTCTTACAGCTAGGCCTTACAGCTAGGGCAGTCAGTAATTTACCCCGACGGCGTCTTTCCACGTACGAAACCAAAGCAATTTCTAAAAGTCTTTCTGCGGCACACAGCAGCCTACAAGTTGCTCAGAAGGCTAATGGGAAAGGCCTTCAGCACTCCGAGGGTAGTCCCCCTGGACCTTGGTTTGATTTCCTTGTTCTTCCCCCTTTTTTTAAAACAAAAAGAATCAAGTTCATTTCCACTTAGGTGTGTTCCGTGATTGCAAATGTTGCCCTCTCATATACCTAGGACTATCAGACTACAGGTTGCTGGCCAGCTGGGATTTTAGGGAACTTCCAACCTGCGAGTGATGTGTCCTTAAGAAGCCTTCAGAGATAGGGCAGCTATGCTGGCCACTGTGAATTCAGGGGCACATTCATTGAAGCTGGGAGAAAAGGGCTGGAACCTTCTAACAGCCCACTGACAAATAATTCCCATCAGAATGTCAAATAAATAAATAAAAACAAAACCAAACGTACAAATGAAGGAACACAAATTCAAGGATTCTAAACCAAGAAAGAAAAGGGGTGTGACATCTTCCATCTCTATTTGTAAGAGTAACCTGTTTGGTGATAATCATACTAAGAAGAACTAATATTTTACCGACTGAGGTCATGCCTGACACTGTTCTAAGTACTTGATAATTGTTCACTCACATAATCCTCAGGACAACCCTATGACATGGACACGATTAGTCCTGTTTTAGAGATGAGGACACTGAGGTGAACACACATAAAGCCAGAAACTGTTGGCTTCTGGCCATGCTCCAGCCAAGTTCATACAACTGCCCGTGTAAGGATGTCCTCTGGAGGCCAGTCTCGAGTGACCTGTTGACCTTCCTGGCTATATGCGACAGCCAATGCTGTCTTTTCTACTACACAGCCTTATAGGTCCCGGAATGTTCTTCCTTTTAAAGACACATCTCCAGGCTGTTCTATCTGAGCCTCCTCAACCTGGTTGGTTTTTAGATACAAATCCTGCAGCCATGTCAAACCAGGGGGTGAGTAAGAGAGCATCATTCAACAAGCGTGCACTGGGTTCTTGCTGTGTGTGGGGCTCTGGGACACAGAGATGAAAACGCCAAGGTCCTTGGACTCAAAGATTTCATAATCTGGTGGTACAGACAGACGAGCAGACCATTCCAAAACGTGTAACAAACGAGATTATAATCGGTCCAGATCGCACTTAATTTGTACCAGGCACTATCCTTAGCACCTGTCACAGGTTTTTCTCATTTCGTCTTTACAACAATCCCATGAGTAGTTGTGGTTAAAATTTTGCAGACAAGAAAAGTGAAGGAACCAAGAGGCTGTGTGACTCAGCTGTTAGTGGAAGAGACAGGATTCTCAGTCTAGGCCGCCTGCACCTGATCCTGCACTTTCATTTCCACTTAACTTTATCTTTACTGGAGTGACATTGGTTCACAAAACCATACAGGTTTCAAGTGTACAACTCAACAAAAGATCATCTGTACACTGCATCATGCACCCACCACCTAAAGCAAAGTCTCTTCCCATCCTCATTTATCCCTCCTTTGCCCTCTCTCCTTCCCCCACCCCTACTTTTCCTCTGGCTAGCACCACACTACTGTCTGTGTTTATATGTCATACACATGCGTACACACACACATACACATACATGTTTTTTGCTTAATCCCTTCACCTTCGTTCATCCAGCCCCCCAAACCTCTAATAGCTGCCAGTCTGTTCCACGTGTCCATGTCTGTTTCTGTTTTGTTCATCAGTTTATTTTTGTTCACTAGATTCCACATATAAGTGAGATTTTATGGTATTTATCTTTCTCTGACTGGCTTATTTCATTTAGCATAATAATCTCCATTCTATTTTTAACTTTTTGAGGAAACTCCATACTGTTTTCCACAGTGACTGTACCAGTCTGCATTCCCACCAACAGTGTACAAGGCCTCTCTTTTCTTCACATTCTTGCCAACACTTGTTTACATTTATATTTTTATATTGTTGTTCAAGTCAGCTGTCCCCATTTTCCCCCCACGACCAACATTTGCTTTTTGCATCTCTCTGATGATTGGTGACATTGTGCATTTTTCCTGTCTATTGGCCATCTGTGTGTCCTCTGTGGAGAAGTGTCTATTCAGGCTCTTTGCTCATTTTCATAATCCTCACTCGAGGACACATATATGTGTCTTATTGATTTTAGAGAGAGAGGAAGGGAGAGGGGGTGTGATGGAGAAAGGGGGAGAAAGAGAGAGAGAGAGAGAGAGAGAGAGAAATCAGTTGCCTCCCACATGTGCCCCGAATGGGGATCACACCCGCAACCTAGGTACATGACCTGACCAGGAACGGAACCCACAACCTTTTAGTGTACAGGACGATGCTCCAACAAACTGAACCACCTGGCCAGGGCAAGTTCTTCATATATTTTGGAAATGAAATTCTTGTCAGATGTATCATTGACAAATATTTTCTTCCATACAGTGGGTTTCCTTTTCATTTTGTTGACAGTGTCTTTTGCTGTGGAAAACCTTTTCTAGTTTGATATAGTTCTGTTTCTTTATTTTTCCTTTGTTTCCCTTGCCCAAAGAGATATATTGGCAAAAATATTGCTACGAGAAATGTCTGGAATTTTACTGCTTATCTTTTCTTCTAGGATTTTTATGGTTTTATGACTTACATTGAAGTCTTTAATCCATTTTGAATTTGTTCTTGTGTATGGTGTAAGTAGGTGGTCTAGTTCCATTTGTTTTTCTTGTATCTGTCCAATTTTCTCAACATTGTTTGTTGAAGAAATTATCTTTACCCCATTGTAGGTTCTTGCCTCCTTAGTCACATATTAACTGACTATAGAGGCATGGGTTTATTTCTGTGCTCTCTGGTCTGTTCCATTGCTGATCCTGAGCTTTTAACCAGGGTGCTCTGTGGCCCCTGTTCTGGTTGAGGGAAGCACAGAAGACAGATTACGGGAGCACAGAGGAGGCACACTCGACCAGGCGGGGAGGGGCCTTTCTAGATGAGGGGGTTTCCCAGCTGGGTGAGGACCTACTATTCTATGACTGGACAAGGCATGCACTGGGGGACAGCAGAATGTGGAGCAGGCACATCACGGAGTACATGCTGCAGTCAGAAGTGATGGGCTGGCAGCAGGGCAACATGGAGAGAGCTTATGAACATAAGACTCACTGGCAAAGGAAGACACAGAATGGGACCTGTAGCCTGATGTCATATATATATACACACACACATATATATATGTGTGTGTGTGTATATATATATATCAATATAAAAATGCATGCACAGAAACAATATATAGTATCTAACGACACACAGAAAGAGAATAGAATGATTCCAATCAAACAAAATACAACAGTTGTCTTTGGGAATGGAGACATGAAAAGAAGTGGAGAAGAATAAGATAAAAAAAAAAAAGCAAAGCAAGAGAGGCATAATAATGACAGTGTGCTATGAAATGAAGTGTAATCTTGGGCCCCTGTGAGAGAAGGAGGGAGAGAAGAAAGATGACCCTTACGAGTTTGTGTCTTGTGTCCAGCAAGCGAGCAAGCGAGCAAGCATGGCTTTGCTAGTCTCTTCCCCTTCTTTCCTTCCACAGGGTGTAGCAGGAGGATCAAGTTGCTTTCTACAGTGTGATGCCACTCCCTTCTCATTGCTGATTTGTTCAGGGATGGGCACCTAACTCAAGTTTGGCCAATTAATTCACTTTACTTTACATACAGCTTTTTGTCCCCAACAGAGAAACTATAACTGTGTGTGTTAAGGGAAAATTGGAGCCTAAGTATTAACAGATTCAAACCCTGCCTCTGCTGCCATCTATGTGAACTTGGCATATGGTTGAGCCTCTAAGTACCTTGGTTGTCCTGTCCATAAAATGGGAAAATATAATACCTGTCTTATATAATTGTGTGAAGATTTAATGAGTAAAGGAAATGCATGTTTAGTGTTTAGAACAGTGCCTGCCATAAACAGGGGCCCAATAAATATTGGCCTTCATTGTTTCCTAAGAACTTGGGAACTGGGAGACAAAAAAGTCTTTATCTGGTGGCTGATCATTATGCCAAGGAGTAAGATCACTTTCGATGGCGTAGAGCAGCCTCATTATTTTATCCCCAGCGGCCTAGAAGTATTCTAACTTTTGTGAGGTGAAGGTCAGGAAGCACCGCTGAGCCTGAGTCAGTCTTCAGTTCCATTCCTGGAGCCTCGCTATACACAAGACTTTGAGTTCACGTGGTATGTCAGTGTTTTTCCATTCCATCTCCGTTTTTGTGTGTTTCTTTAAACTGGGTTAGTTTACACGTATTTCTATCATTTACCTATAGAATCCTGATTAAGATGGTATAATGACAGCGAGGGTCCCAACGCTCAGCCTCTTAGCTCCTCTCCACACATGGTAACTCCCACGGTGTCTCCATCACCAGGAAGAGTAGGAGTCAAGCTCGGGTGCTGATTACTGAGTGATCAACCCCTAGTTCATACAAATGGTAATGTTCATGGAATTTTCTGATGTAATAACCCATTTGGTATTTAATGAGCCTTAAATACGTTGGCAAGAGAATCAGTTCCTGTCCTTACTCATTTACCTCCATGCTGATAAGGTCTGTTTACTATTTCTTAATAGATTGTCTATACAACTGTTTCAAAAACAATCATTTTCAATCTTTGGTAAAGTTAGCCAAGTCCTTACTGGGAATTCAACTTACTATCAAACAGATAAATGATATATTTAAATGTCCTAGAACAAAAGTGCCTAGAAGAGAATATGAAAGTGTCTCTGGAATGCTGAGCAAACAGAAAAACTTCCCTGACCTTTGGGAGTCAGAGAATAATAGTCAACAAACTGATTTAGGTAATTTCACCACTTTCAAGATTTCAAACAAGACTGATTTCTGTTTGCCCGGTCCCCATTTGGAAGTGCAACGCTCAGGGACATGAAGAGCTTTACTTGAGCTTTTGCCTGTGTTTGTGAAACAGTTAATGTGTAGTAGAGGCATTTCTCAGAGACCTGCGCTGCAGTGTATTTTTATCTGTGCCGTTTTGGCATTTGCCATCTGATCAAGTGAATGGCCCTTCTGGTGTGTCTTCCAAAAGCCTTTCAAAGGCATCCGAAGAAAAAGGGAAAATACCCATTTCCTGTGATTAGGAGCTGGAGGCACCAAAGGGGTCTCTAATGACTTCCTGAGGACATTTAGTCAACCGCTACCGCTTGTGGTCCGAAGCTTGTGCTCGGAGCTTAGAGTCTATGCTTCACAAGTAGAAGTATTAGATCATCAGAATCATAAAGAAGTCCGGTTACCCCTCAGTAGGAAGCGTGACTTCGATACATTTTATCCAAGAGAGTCAGTCCGAAGCTGATACGGTACTTCGCAATAGCAGGGACCCATACGCCTTCTTGTTTGTTTCTCTGCTGTGTTTGACTTCCATTCCCAGGTTCACTTCCTAGTCCAAGTTGGCTGCAGCTGTGGCTTCTTCAATCTTCCAACAAAAAAGATGAGAGGTACGAGCATGCCCATTCCTGTAGCGAGCCTTAAAGAGATTTCCCGGAAGTTTCTCATCCCACTTCCAGTTTTAACCAATTAGCCAGAACTTAGTCACATGGCTATACCTAATTACAAGGTGGGATGGGAGAATGTAATCCAGCTAAAATTTAGGGGCTTTGTATCCATAAGAAAGGTAGAATGAATTCTGAAGAATAATTACCTCCACCCCATTATCCATCAGGACTCAGCTCAAATGTTCTCTCTTTAGAGAGACCATATGATCTCATCCTGTCCATAGAAACCTCCCTACCCCCCACTCTATGTCACAGAACCTGTTCAGCTCTACCACAGGAATTACCATGTGAATTTGTTTATTTTTACTTCTTATGGTCTTGGTCCTCCACTGGAATAAATTTCCTTGAGTACAGGAACCATATTTGTCTGGCTGTACATCATTATACCCCCGGTGCCTCACAGTGCCTCCTGGCACATGGTAGAAATTTAATAAGTATGTGGAATGAATGAACAAATCATGAATGAAGGAAGGTCCTTAACAGAGGAAATCAATATGTCATTGAGGCTAAATATATAGGCTCTGAGGTTAGATAGCCTTGATTAAAATCCTGGCTCCAATTCATTAATAATGTGATTGTGGTGAGTGACTTAACTTGTCTAAATCTTGACTTCTTTATTTGTAAAAATGGAGGGGAGGGTTTTTTGGGAGAATGAAAAGAGTTAATACATGTGCTTACCTCTCTGCCAATTGGAAAGAAAATAATAAATGCTAGTCTCTATGCATGACCATTACAATAATGCTTATTTTTGTTATTATTGGGATCCATCTAGTCCAAAGATGCAAGGAACATCCCAAAGGAAGGGACCTAGGGGATGAGACTAATGGATAGGCAAAGGTTAACTGGACAAGGAAAGGGGTAAGAAACATCATAAGGAGAGGGAACCACGTGCACAGAGGTCTTGGGCAAGAGGGGGTAGGTTGGAAAGAACTAGACCAAAGCCAATGTGGCCAAAATGAAGAGAGGAAGAGTATACGTAAATAAAGACTAGAAAGGCAGGCAGGATTAGAACATGCGGAGATTTCCATATTATGGACTTTATTCCAAGTGAAAAGAGAAGCTACCGAAGGGCTCCAAGCAGGGGAGAGCACGATCAGATTTGTAATGTGTAAGTATCAGCGGGCTACAGTGTAGGGAGGGGCTTATCTCATGAGAGTAACTCCCCTAGATGAGAAGTCTACTGTATTTACACTTTCAAACCCAAGTCTCTCTAGTATTTGTGAGGGTCTGGGCAAGTAGTACCTAGTGCTATAGACTGGCCTGAGCCAGCTATTCTTGGACTTCTTGATTATCAGAGAGAAACTTTTAGGAATACCTTTTAAAAGTTATAAACCAAAACTAAAAAACTATGTTCCAGCATTCTGCTTTGACAAATACACATTGTAATGACTAAAATTCAGCAAAATATCAGAGATAGTTGAATTTAATTATTATTGCCCATGCCTGGGTATTCTATTAATATTATTGGACCAGTACTGTTTGGACAAAGAGAAAGACATACATAATTCACATTTAATTATGTATGTATTCCATAAACCTTATTTTTCTTGTAATGTTCTAAAGGACTGCAATTTTTTCAAAATATTGAAAACTTGAATATATTTAATAAAATCAAAGTTAAAGTAAATGTAAACAATTAATAATATGTTGTATATGTATTCAAGAAAGTTATTTTTCTTCTAAAATATTCAAAATTAACTATTGAAGCCAAAGCAACTATTCAAAAAAAAAAAGGAAATAAAAGGCATCCAAATTGGAAAGGAAGAAATAAAATTATTTCTGTTTACAGATGACATGATCTTATATGTAGAAAACTCTAAAGATTCCATAAATAAACTGTTAGAAACTAATAAAAATTCCAGCAAAGTTGCAGGAAACAAAATCAACACGTAAGTCAGTTGCATTTCTATACACTAACAATGAACAATTTGAAAAGGAAATTAAGAAAACAATTCCATTTACAATAACATCAAAAAGAATAGAATCCTTAGAATAAACTTAACCAAAGGGGAAAAACACTTGTACACCAAAAACTACAAAATGTTGCTGAAAGAAATTCAATATATAAATAAATGTTAAGCTATCAGCTATGGACTAAATGTTTATGTTCCTCCCCATTCATATGTGGAAGCTCTAATCTCCAATGTGATGGCATTTGGAGGTGAGGCTTTTGGGAAGTACTTACGATAAGATTAGATCATGAGTTTGAAGCTCTCAAAATGAAATTCATGCTCTTGTAAGAAGAGACATGATATCACTGCATGAACATACACCAAGGAAAGACCACATGAGTCCATATCACAAGATATCTATATACAAGGCAGGAAGGGGCCCTCTCCAAGAACCAAATCTGCTGTCACTTTGATCTTGGACTTCCCCACATCTAGTATGTTGAGAAGCAAATGTCTGTTTAAACTATCTAACCTATGGTATTTTGTCTTAGCAGCTGGAGCTAAGACAATATCCTTCATTTGTGGATCAGAAGACTTAATAATGTTAAGATGTCAGCACTACCCAAAGTGATCTGCAGAGTCAATATAATTTCAATCAAAAGTCTAATAGTGTTTCTTGAAGAAATAGAAAAATCCATCCTAAAATTTATATGACATCTCAAGAGACCCCCAAATAATAAAAGCAATCTTGAAAATAATAAAAGTAAAGGTCTTACACTAATTTCAAGTTATTATAAAGTTACAGTAAATCAAAACAGTGTGGAACTATCATAAAGCTACCTGTATTGATGAATGGAATAGAACAGAGAATATAAACTCTCCACTATATATGATCAATTTATGTTTGACAAAGTTGCCAAGACCATTAAATGTGGAAAAGATAGTCTTTTCAATAAATATTACAAAAAGTGGATATATCCACAATCAAAAGAATGAGTTGGACCCTTACCTCATATCACATATCAATATTAACTCAAAATGGATCACAGAGCTACATGTAAAAGGTAAAACTATAAAACTTAAAGAAAACATAAGGGAAGAGCCTCATGATGTTGGATTTGGCAAAGGTTTCTTGGATATGACACCAGAGGAACAGGTAACAAAAGAAAAAATAAAGTGGACTATATCAAAATACAAGAATTCTCCACATCAAAGGACATAATCAACAGAGTGAAAGGCAACCTATGGAATGAAAGAAAACATTCGCAAATCACATCTCTGATATGGGGCTAATATTCAGAATATGTTAAAAAGAACTCCTAATACTCAACAATGAAAAACAACTCAATTCAAAAATGGGCAAAAGACTTGAATAGACATTCTCTGAAGAAGATAAATACAAATGATGAATAAGCATGTGAAAAGGCACCTAGCATCACTAATCATTCAGAAGATGCTAATGAAAACCACAATAAGATACTATCTCACACCCATTAAGATGGCTACTATTAAAAAAACCCAAATAAACAGACAATAACAAATGTTTGTTAGAATGTGGAGAAATCAAAACCCTTGTGCCCTGTTGGTGGGAATATAAAATGGTATATCCACAGCGAAATATAGCATGGCAGTTTCTCAAAAAAATTAAAAATAGATTTACTATGTGATCCAGAAATTCTACTTCTGGGTATAAAGAGTATCTGGAAGAGATGCTTGTATTCTCATATTCATAACAGCATCATTCACAATAGCCAGGAAATCCAATGTCTATCAACATGGACGGATGAATGGAGAAACAGAATGTGGTATAAGCATACGATGAAATATGAGTCAGCCTTAGAAAGGGAGGAAATTCTGAGGCATTGTACAACGTAGTTGAACCTTGAGGTTTATTAAGTGAAATGCCAACTACAGGACAAATACTGCATGATTCCACTTATATAAATTACTAGGGTGGTCAGATTCATAGAGACATAGTGGAATGGTGATTATTGGGGGGTGGGTAATGGGTGTTAGTGTTTTATTGGGCTTGTTATTTGTTATTTAATTTGTTATTTAGTTACAGTGGAGATGGTTGCAGAAAAATGTGGGTGTACTTAATGCCATTGAACTGCACACTTACTTAGAAATGGTTAAGATGATAAATCTTGTTATGTGCACTTTAAAATACAATTTAAATTAACAATTAACTATTGGCTTAAAGAGAAGTATATACTGGTATTAACAAATGTCAGATTTTTAAATGAAAATATGTTAATAAAGTGAACATTTTTATTTAAATATTAAAATGTTTGTTATAAATAATAATACGAATTTTACAAAAATAAAACTATTTACAATTTACCATGAAATGTCCATCTAGTTGCCAGTGTAAGCTATGGATATTAGATTTCAAAAGTACTATGCCTAGATCAACAGATACTCAAATCTATGAGGAATACAAATTATTTAATATCACACATATTAAATAATGCAATATGCCGCCATGCACAACTGTTGTGAAGAGCATGCCTATTTATGAGTACCTTCAGAGGGAACCACACACTGGAACTTGATGAGAATTAAGAAAATGGATGCTCAATGCTTCTGGGAAACGATACCTCATTATGCAAGTGTCTATTGCATTCATGCATCTGAGAGAAAAGATTTGACAAGTTAATGAATTTGCCTTTTCTTCTTCAGCACTTCTGTTCCTTGGCTCTTCGCCCTCAGAGGCAGTGTCTGTGTTCCCGACATGCAGACACGGTCTTCTCTCTGAGGCAGGACTTGAGGAGTGGTGTCTCTTGGGGGCCTAGACGGCATTAGCCCTGAAGCGGGGCTGCGGGTCCTGAGCCACGCTGTGCAGGTCCTGAGCGCCAGATTCCTGGTGACAGAAGCATCCTCAGATCCCTTAATAAGTTTATTTTTGGTGTGTGTTTGTGATATGTGGGGACCTCTAAGAGCACAAGGGCCCTTTTTCTTGGGCCAAAGCGTGGCACTGCTCAGACCCTATTTTCTATTCCTCGAAATGGAAATGCACCAGTCTGATTGGATCTACCCACACAGTGAAGGCGAGAAGAATCATTAACCAGAGAATTTATGTTTGTCTCAGGGGATATTTGGGCTTGAATTTTCTAGATTTCAGCCACATTCTATCAACTCTGTGAACTACCCAGGTTTTCTTGTCTCTAAAATGAGAATTAAAACAAGACTTACCTCACTGTATTGGGTGAGGATTAAATGGGCAAATGCATAGTATAAAGTTCTTAGCTGCACAATGGGCCCAGGAAGATTATTAGAAATAATGGTGATGGTTTGAATGGCAAGGTAGAGCTCAGGGGTAATTCATGTTCCCTTACAATCTCTGAATAGACTAGATGGAACTTACAGGGAATTAAGAGAACTAACTGGACTAGGGTGTGACTTTATCATCAAGGTCGAGGCACAGCTAAATGCTCTTTGAACCTGGAATATGGAACAAAGCTCTCTAAGGTCCCGACGAGCTCACCTTTGGTTGTGTGCCTGCTTGAACAGACCAGGAATGGCCACCAATGATGTCAAGGACTTGAGCACTCTTAGGATGTGCTGCAGATATGAGAGTGTTTAGGTCAAGTTTCAGGGCCACAGGGGGGCCCTCATGTCCAGGGAGAAGGTCTTTGCCTGAAGTTGAGTGATTCACTGAAAGACCTGGTCAGAGGACAGTGGAGTTCATCTGCTTCATTTTGTGTACGAAGGCCCATTAACCATTGCCTTACACCACTCCTTTGCTGAACTGTGAATCATCTAAGGGACAGAAAAGGTAATTTTTTTTTTTTCTGCACCAGAACCAGTTTTGGGTTTTCTGGTTTAACAGAATTGAGTGGTAAGCCTGCATCATTAATTTCTATGCAAAAAAAAAAAAAACCCCAAAACACAAAACTTCACTTCAAATGGCAATTAGTGATAACATTTCTATTTCCTATTGCGATGAGATTTTTATGCTAATCATTGCATAGCAGTAAATTAATCATTTGGGCACAGTTAGGATGTATATTTCATGAGACAGATATAGATATCAAGATCTGGCTGATATTTACTCAAGGTAAATGGGAAGCATCTCAAATTATTATGAAGGGAGCATACTGAGCAAATTGGACTGCGTGGCAACCAAATGCCTGTGGCAGAGATGTGTGAGGATTGTCAAAACATTCTGGTGTCATTTGTGTAATTACTGTGAGGGAGGTGGAACACCCGGGCAACTTAAACTCCCAATCATCCAGACACACTACAACCCTCAGATCCACATCTTGGCAATGTGAAGATCAAATCAGCAGTCGACTTCCTCTTCCTCTAATCCCCTCCTTCTTCTGCTACAGAATTCACCCTTTTCACATTATACAATATTTGAATGGGTTTCTCTTCTCAATTTGCACTTAAGTCTACTCAGACAAATGAATCAGAAAAGCAACTTGACCCTAAAGTCAAATTGGAAAGCGAAGGGGATAGGCTGCCACTCAAACGATCCATCATTTCTTCGCAAACAGTTCCTTTTACAACGATTTGTGGAAAACAGGAGAATTGTGCTTAAAGGTGCCTATAGCTCCTGCATGTGCCAGGCTCCTCAGCTGGCCGGCAGACCTACGCATTTATGAAGTGCAGGTGGAGTGGTCGTGAGAAAACACTGTCTAGACCTCTCCCTTTTCTGTGCATTTCTTCTTCTACCCTTTTACTTTTCCAGCTGCCATGCCTTTGTCCCCTACCGTTACTGCTTCTGATATACTCACCAATACCTTTCCCCACCTGCTCATACTCACCAATGTTCCTAAACACAGCCCCTCCACACTCCTCTAGGAAGGTAGCAGGAAATGTCCCAGTTACGAAAGGGGCTATTTCTGCTATCATTTATCCCTCTATAAATATTTTCTCCAGAGAAATAGACAATCTTATGGGAAAAGTCAAAGCTATGAAACAGGATCCACTTCCTTGGAACCACCTCTAGGGTATAGGCAGTGGGGGTAGAATCCCAAACCCTATGCAGAAGGTGGGGGTGGAGAAAGGATTCAGTTTCCTGGAAGGAACAGGTGGGTTCAGCGACTCAGGAGGCAGTCGGTAGCAGAGAAAATGACACTTTTGCCAGCTGGTGGGAATTTGGGAGTAGATCACAATTTTGCGAGTTTTTCTCTTTCAAAGTTGTTCGGGAGTTAAAAGTTGTAATCAGTGGAGAACACGAAGTAGACCTTGTTTTGGGCTGTACAATCTGTGGGAATGATCTAGAGATGTTGCTCAGGGCTGACAAGCAGAAAGTGTAGTAGTTCCAAGTCGAGGGAGGTGGGCGTCCTGAGTGTGGCTGTGTTCCTATTGGGGAAGAATCCCTTTGGCTGATCTTGAAGGAAAAGGAAGAGACTAGTTTAATAGGATATAAATCAGTTTATTTTTTGATTTGCTTTTTTTTGGTGTGTCTTGTAATTTTTTATTGAATACTGGGCATTGTGTGTGGAGAAATAACAGAGATTGTTCCCAGAATGGATTTGAACCAATATTTTTGCTCTGTAGGACACTGTAAGTATATTTAGCCTCTCTGAGCCTCAGTACTTTTATCAGTAAAATGTGAACAAGCCTTAATTTCATAAAATATTGTGTGAAATTTATAAAACACAAATGTAAGACAGTGTGATCATTTATCTGGTGATAGACCTAGTATTCATCTTTAATAAGGCAATGGGATTATATACACTTGACTTTTTCCCCTGAATGGTGACATCTTTTTTCTTCTTAATTAAAAACTCATATCTTAATAAAAATATATGCATTAGAAAGCCAAATGCCCTCATATACTCAATTAAGACCATACTACAATTGTATATTTCTCTTACCCTTCAATAAATGACATAAAACAAAAAATTAGTGTCATTGCATTTGTTTTAATGTTCGTAACTACACATATAAATGATCTATCTAGTATTTCACTTCCAAGTAGAAACACTATTTTTTACAGGCGATGAAAGGAAGTGCCCCCACTGTGACCCCTACCATATGCTGATTTTATGTGGGGGTGGAAACAAAATCATTCCTTATTTTAGAAACAGAATGTGGAAAGTATCAGAAAAGAGGATGATACTATGACAAAGTATATGTTTGGAAAACGAATCAGGTACAATTGTTCAGTGAACAGGGGCTCCCTGAAGCTGAAGCCCAGGATTCCCGGCTAGAAAGGGCAAAAGTGCCTTCCTTCTCATTCTCGCTGGGACCTGGGCAGCATTTCTTCCAGGTCTGCCACGACGTACGAGACAACAGCCCAGACGGCGGCAGCAACGCTCATCTCCTTTGGATCCATGGCCGTCATCGTGTCTCCTTGGGAGTGATGGAAGGAGAAATACTTGTACAAGTCATCAAGTAGACTGGCTCCTGGGAGAAAAGAGGAAGAACTCCCTCAGTGAAGGGTTTTGACAGAAACTTCTGGGAAGTTTCTGCCACTCCTGTCCGCTTCATCCCTGCCTGCTTCTACTATTTAGGCCACACTGGCAAAATACTTGCCCAGCCTCCCCCGCAGCAGTAAAGGGCCATGCGACACCATTCTGACTGCTAGGATGTGGATGGAAGGCCGTGGGGAAGTTCTTGGAAAGTCCTTACAGGACAAACGAGTCAGACAAATGCCCTAATGATGCACTAAAAGTAGATGAGAAGTTGAAGCTATGCTGTACATGAGAGAAAAAAGCCCCCACACTAAAAATGGCAGAATGGAGAGGCAGAGAAGCCTGGATTTGAACCAACTCTGCACTTCATCCTTCTGGACCTCCTGCTGAGGGAAATTAAACCTTTATATGTTTAAGTAACTGATACCAATGTCTTTATACTTATAAAAAGATGATATCTTTTCAGTATCTGCAAGAGTGCAAATTATGTACCTTCCTGGATACGGAAGGAGGTCAATACTCCTTTACTCAAGTTTTCCTCCTTAAATATTTCATTTACTTCTCATGAAATTCCCTGGCAACCGCCAAGGGCACCATCAGGAGTCTCTGCCCTACCTGAAGGCTTTTTTCTCCCTCCGGTGAAGCTGTTCTCCGGTTTCAGGCATGGGTCAGGGCCTCAAGGGGTCCTCGCTTTCTCATACTCATCCCTCAGAACCTACTGGGCCATGTTGTTACGGACTTCAATGGTGGTTCTGCAGCCTCTGGCCCTGTTGTATTTATTTGCTTATTTATTTACTTGCTGTTTTGTGAAATATGCCATACACAATAGGATTGTAGAAACACATAAATATATATTACAAAGGGAGACAACATGAAAAGTACAATGTGTGCATAATTCAGTGCAAGGAAGATATAGCCGGTGCCTTTGAAGCCTATTTTATGAGCCCGTGTCTACCCCAAATCCCCTTCTCACTGCTTAGAGATACTTCCCTCCTTCCAGAGGTCACCACCCTGTTGTGCTTTGAGAGCAACTATATATATATATGAATATATATAAGATCATTTAATATTATCAGCTTTTGAACCATATGCTCAGATAAACTTCTGTGGCTTGCTTTTTCTGCTCAACCATATGTAAAATTTATGTATGTTATTGTGTGAAGCTGTAGTATTTTCATTCCTTATTGCTGCACATTACCTTATTGTATTTATTTACCCATTTTCCCAACAATGGGCATTTGCATTATTTCCAGTTTTCTGTTATTTACATGCTGCTATTAGCATTCTCTGTGGTCTAAATGGAGGACTGGAATTGCTGGGTTATATAGTATGAATGTATTCAGTTTTATCATGCGATTCCAAAATGTTTTCCTTTGCGATTTATACTTTTACTGTCAATATATGAGTCTTTCTCTTGCTTCACACCTTTTCTAGCGCTTGGTATTGTCGAGCTAACTTTTGCTAATCTGGTGGGTATGACATATCAGCTTATTATGGTTTTAATTTTAATTTTTTAAATCATTAATGATATTTGGTATGTTTCAATATATGTATTTTTTGTCATTTATGCTTTCTCTTTTGTGAACTGTTTGTGCCTTTGCCCACTTTTCAATTGATTTGTATATCTTTTCTTATTGATTTGTAGGGGTTCTTGATATAGTTTAGATACTAATCTTTTGTTGGTATTCAGTTTGTAAACCTCACTTCCCAGTTTGTGGCTCTTTTTACTCTGTTCGGTGAATAGATGTGTTCTGTTGAATAGATGTTCTTACTTTTAATGTAGTTGAATTTATGAATCTTTTCCTTTCTGATTTTCACTTTTTACATCTTCTTTAAGAAACTTATCCTTACCTAATATCATAAAAATATTCTCTGATGTACTAAAACTTTTAAAGTTTAGCTTTTCATTTTAAGTTCTTCATCCATTTAAAATTAGAATTGATTTTTATGTATGGCAGGCATTATTTTATTTTTCATTTGTCCCAGCAAAGTTTACTTAGTGCATCTTTTTTCTCCACTGATCTGCGGTACAATTTTGCAATATATCAAGTTTCATTGTAGGTGTAGGTGTATTTTGGGGCATTCTAATTCTGCTCCACTGGTCTATTAGTCTCTTCCTCCAGCAATACCACAGCATTTTAATTACTCTTGCTTTCTAGCCCTTGTTTGCCAGCCGGGCATTTTCTTCTCTTCCTTCTCATTCAGAAGTGTCATACTATGTTTGACCATTTGCTCTTCCAGATAATGTTTAGAATCATTTTAAAATATTACAGAAATATTTTTGAGTTTTCATGGGAATTGTGTTAATCTATTTATCAATTTTGGGAAAATTAACATCTTTAATTAGAATACTTGTTCTTATTTATGAAAATAGTGTTTTTCTGTGTAAGTCTTCTCTAATATCTCTAAAGTTTTGTAATACAGTTTTGCATATCTTTTGTTAGTTTCCTTCCTTTATGGTTTCTATTATTCTTTTGCTACCTGCAAATTACACATTTTTTAAAAATCTGCATTTTAGGCTTGTAGATATTCCTTTTTAGTTTCAAAGATATCACTGATTCATAAAATGGCAGTGTTCCTTTATTTTCCTACACTCTGGAATAGTTTGTGTAAGAACAGAATGAATCATCTCCTGCTTATTTTGTAGAGCATACAGAACCGTCTAAGTCTGATGTTTTCTTTAGGGTAAAAATTTTAACGAATGAGTCACTATCTTTCCTGATTATTGGGGGATTCAAGTTTTGTATTTCTTCTTGAATTAATTTGGGGAGTTACATGTTTCTAGGAATTTATGTATTTTGTGTAAATATTCAAAATAATTGTTGCAAAGTGGTCAATAACATTGTTTTTTTTTTTTAATGACTGCAGAATCTACAGAAATGCTCTTGTTTTCATTCCTGATATTGGTTATCGGCATCTTTTTTCATCTTACCAGCAGCTTCTCAGTTGTATTAGTTTTTGAACATAAAAAGAAAACAATTTCAGCTTATTTTTTTTTTTACTTTCTATTACATCATAGATTTTGTGTCATTGATTTCTACTCTTATTTCTATTAGTTCCTTCTTTCTATTTTTGGGTTCATTTGCTTTTCTCTTTCTAACTTTCTGAGTTAGATGCTCAGTCTGTTACTTGGCAGACTTTGTCTCCAGCAAGAGAAGTGAGGCGACAGTCTTCCCCCGACACTGCTTTACTATGGATATCCCACCAGTTTGGACGAGTTATTTGTATGATCACTCAGTTCTAAAACTTACTATTTCTTAGTTTGATTTTTTTCTTTGGATCATGTGTTAAAATTATTACCCACTAATTTTCAAAAGTATGTGGTCTTCGTTACTTGTTCATTATTGATTTCTAATTTAACTGTTAGAGAACCTGGGCTGGATGATGCAGGTTCTTTGAATTTTGTTGAGATTTTCTTTATGGGCTGTTGTGTGATCCATGTTTATAACATGTTCCACGTGTTAAAAAGAATATGTTTCCAGTATATCGCATATGTCCATTGGATCAAGCTTGTTAATTGTGTTTGCCAAACCTTTTAGGCTCCTGCCTCATTTATTGTCTATTGATCTACCAATTTTGAGGGAGATGTGTGAAAATGCCCCTCTGTGATTTGGGATGTGAGAATTTTTCTTATAGTTCTCACAATTTCCTTTTCACATATTTCAAAATTATGCTATTAGGAACACACATATTTAGAATTACATCTTCCTGGTAAATTTGTATTAATATGTAGTGGTCCTCTTCATTTGTGTTAATGCTGTTTGTCTTGAAGTCTAGTTTTCTGACATTCAGTCCAGCTGCTCTTGCTCTCTTCTGCAGAGTATTAATCAGTATGTCTTTACCCATTACGTTAGCTGGAGTCTTCCTCTGTCCTTATTGTATTTAGGGGTTTCTCTTACAAATAGTTTAAAACTGAATTTAAAAAATATAATCTAAAACCCATTGATTTTTAATTGCAGAGCATAAATTATTTATGTGGATTGTGATTATTATTAAATTAGATTCATTTATACCATTTTAGTGTTTGCTTTCTATTTGTTCATTTTGTTTTCTAGCTTTTTCTCTTGCCTTCTTTTATTTGACTTTTTCCCCTCTTCTCATTTCTTTTTTTCCCCTCTCACTTTACTCCCAGTTGGAAGCTATATACTTTGTTTCTATCTGTAAGCAGAGACTTTAGAAATCACATCTCACATATTCATCCTAACAAACTTAATCAATACCTTACATAAGAACACCAGGGGACCATGTTTTATCTCCTGTCCCATGGGCACTCACTGCTTGTTCAAATACACAGTCTAGAAAAACAGGTATTGGCTGAGACTCTCAGACAAACACTAACTAGGCTCCACAATTTTCTTGCCCCTATAGATTCTCACTTTATCATTTTTCACCTCTAAGGAGTTCCTTTACTTTGCCTCCTGCTCAGCCATGTATCATAGAAAAAAACTTACTATTTTACATAACAGTTAACTTTGGGGAAAGGAATGTGTGTGTGAACTTCTGGTCTACCACATTGCCAGAACTCTACTCTCCTAGTCCTTTACTTCCTGCCCTGTGGACTGGACATGTCACTGTTCCTGAGCCCTTAGCTGCCTCCCGATGCCGTCTAAGTGCTCCCTAACCCAATCCACTTCTTAAAAACTGTGCCAAGGTTTCCCCCTACCTATCCCTCCAAACTTCTTGCTCTGGAATAGAATTGAACTTATCTCTATTCATTCATATTTTATTTATTTCTTCTGATCTTTTTTATTATTCATTCATATTTCAAACTGTATTAAACACCACACACACCAATGAGGCAAACAAAGAGTTTAAAATAAAGCTCAGTTATGAGTCTTGACAACTAATGACTCCAATGCCTGTCAGCAAACATCCCGAAGAAGGTGTATTAGGCTGCCAAGAGCTATCAAGCCCTTCACCCTTGTTGAGGGAGCTGCTTCTTCTTCACCAATCTTTCTTCTTAAATGAGTAAGACATGTTTCTGTTAGCCCAGTAGCTCAGAAAGAGTAGGAGCTCACTATTAACATAAAACCTTCCATAGGCAGGCTGGAGCTAAGGGTCACAAATGTTCAGAAGGTTTAATTCAATTCAACTGGATAAATACTTGCATTCCTACACTATTGTAGGCAATAGGCTAAGGACTGCAGCAGAGAAAAAGGTAAAAAAGATACAGTCTCTACTCTCAAAAGCTTATTCTTCAATAGAGGCAGAGAAAATGTGTCCACAAGTAAGTCATACTACAGTCACAATGTATGGAGTGCTACCAGAGAAGGCCAAAGTCATTGTGGGTAATCACTCATGTAGCTAAATGACCACCTGTCGCACCTACACTAGGTCCCCTTGCTGGGTGCTCTCCTTACTTCTCTTATCATCATTTTCACCGTACTTTGTTATAATTGATTGTTTCACATCTGTTTTTCCCACTATATTGTAAACTTCCTTAAGGCAAGGCCTGTGTTTTTTTCCCCACCCTGTCTGTCACCAACACTTACAACATAGCATCAAATAAAAGATGAATGCATGTTTGTAGAGTGAATGAATGAAATCAGCAAATTTTATGAATAAACTGGGCATTGAGGGTACTGTATCAGTCAAGAGTATTTGTAGTAAACAGAACACTGCATGAAAGTAACTTGGAGGATGTAATGGAAGGATCATTTACAAAGAGTAGTTAGGGTTTACTAAGACCAATGAGGGACGATAGAGTGCCCCAGGGCCAGCGACAAGGATGGCCTTTACCACCAGTAGCTCTAAAGGGGCATAGAAGACAGCAGCTCTAACTGCAGTGATAGCTCTTGGAGAGGGCCACCAGAGGGGCTGCGGTATCTCTGGGAGCCAGGGAATCAGTCCCCAGTGTACCTCCTGTAGCCTACAGGGCCTCCCCTGGGCCAAGCCAGAGGGCAGCTGTAACTCGTTAATGAAGTCCATAACAATTAACCTCCAGGGGCACAGTGTAGGGTGAGAAAGGCAAGGAATGACACAAAGTGGCCAAAGAGAATATCCCGCATAAGTACTTGGGATGACAACAGACAGAGATGGGGCACGGACATGCCAGGTAAGGAGCGTATGTGAGCATTCCAGTTTGGATGATGTGGGGGGTAACTTGGGTTACTTATTAGCAGATAGAATTGAAAATAGGCTAAATGTAAAGTAAATGGGGGGCCATGAGGGTTCCATGGGCAGGAAGGTGGGGAGACTGGAACTGGTCCTTAGGAAAATGCTCCAGAAAAATGTGGAGGGCCATGGAGGTGAGAAAACAGCTGGGAAAGACAGTCTGAAGTACAGGTAACAAAGGCCGGGGCCGAATGATGACATCCTGGACTCCGCGATTCTCTGGAAAACATGTGGGTGAAGAAAACCACATTTCTCAATGGAAAGGCCAGAAGTCCCTATTAAAACTAGAAGACTCTTTACGCCAAGAGCTCACAGCACACCCAGGAGAGACAAATCTGGGTGTTCACTTTGATAGTAGCTGAAAGCATTTAAACAGAAGCCATGACAGTTTTAGAATTAGTTGAAGGTGGTGGGGAGCACATGCTTCCCGGATTGCAGAGATTATCAGGGGGATGTCAAATTCATATACAAGTTAAGGACAAAGTCAAGGAGTTCAAAGAATGGAAGCCATGGAGAGTGGATGGAAGATGAATCACAACTGTCAAGGAGGTCAAGAGACAGACAGGAAAGGACATTTAATTCCAGCAGACAGAGAAGGGTGTCTTGCTTGGGGCTCTTTTTCTCCCATTCCAAGCTTCTTCAAGACACTGCCTGTTGGCTGACAGAAAAGTCTCCAAATTCCATACAGAAAAAATAGAGGCAAGAAATACTTGTGCATGCCCTCTTCAGGCCTCTGAAATTCCCTTTCTGTCTCAGGCTGAAAGAACTTGACTGCCAGATGGGTGGGAATTTGGCTGCCTCCCTTTAGAACTAGTGACTTAAGGAAGTCTTTTCCTCAGGGATCATCCGAGTTCCCAGGAACATTTTACACAACTAAAACAACTCCAGAAAACCCGATACTACCAATGAGAATGCTGATAACCGCAGGAGACATGTGGGTGGGCCTGCTGGCTGCTTTGTAGCTTTCTCTCTGCCATTCCAAGCAAGCATTTTATCAGTGACAGCTACTGATCTGAAAGACCAGCACTGAGGGAGAGCCTGCATTTCAATTTCTGAGAGCACCTGACATCCAGGTGTACCCCTGGGGATAAACCGCACAGTGTCTTCCGACAGGTATATGAGCTCTGAACAGGGAACCGTCAAGTGCTTTCTGGAAATAGAAAGGTGGCAAGAAGGAGCCTGCTCTGAAGGCCCCAATTCACCCCCTGGAAACAAACTGCAGCATTATGAGGGCAGTCCACTGTTAGAAAAGTATTTCTAAGGGAGGTTTAGAATTTCAGGATGTGAAGACATATCCTTAGTATGTCAGCCAAGAAGAAGTTGGACCCGGGCAAGGGGATACAGCTGAGAGAACATAGGGGTTAGAGTCCCAGAGACCTGGGTTCAAATTCAAACTCTTCTGCTAAAGAACTGGGTGACTTCAGGAAAAGGATGCAAGGCCACTTAGACTTAGTTTCCTCACTCATGAAACAGGGCTAATGATACCCGCCTTTCAAGATGCTGGTGAGGATTAGGAGACACTCAGTTTCTTTATTATAGACATTCTATAACCACAAAGACGATCAATTAAACACAACTTGAAGGACTTGAAATCCTGATTGAACAAATCAAAGTTCTGGGGATTGTTCTCAAGATGGGACGGTTGGATTGTGAAGTCTATTCTGTATGACCCCGTTTCGACCTTGGTTTGGATTATTTTTCTTTGTCCTTCCCTTCCCCCTTCTTCCCTCTCCGCTCTAAATCTTTTTTGTAAACATTCATCTCCGAAAATATTTTCCAGCTGTGTGACTGGGTGACGATGGTCCAAAGAACACTGTAAGAACTGTCTAACATGCCCCATACTGCTCACAGCGGATTCCCGTCTGCACAGAGAGATCTCAGGAATGACTGGTCTGTGCAGACCTGGGAACAAGCTTGAATGCTCGCTGATTCCTGCAGGGACGTCTGGGGAAATACAAAAAGATTCTCCCAGCCCTCTCCTATTGCAGGTTGACTTTCATTCATATAATCAGTGGGTTTTCATGTACACCAATTAAGCAATTTGTGTTATGTGAAGTTTTGGGAGGATATTTGAAAGCCTTGAAAGTTTACATTCAAGGCTGTTATTTCAGTGTCTCCATTGGCTGCTGCACTGTTACATAAAGAATATACTCAGAGTCAAGCAGCTGTGGAAAATCCATTTCTCCTTTATAAACAGATCTTGAACAGTCTGGGGTATGCAATTTAATTGCAATGGAATGTATTACCGACATTCCCCCCCATCATAATAATTACGGACTTAAAGAAGAACAGTATGGTCTTAATTTATACCCTGCAAGAAAACTTAGTCTCCCCACAATCTATAGAATCTGAAAATACATTTAAATATAATTAAAATTATTATTTCTTTCAGCAACATCATCAAATTGAAAAGTGTCATTACCAAAACAACTAGAAAATCAATTCATGGAATTTGTACACATTTAATCTTCTTTCAAAAGGGGCAGTTTTATCCCGACTGTATTATATCTCATTGAAAATTAGAGGGAGAAGCAGTTAATAGCTTCATAATCCACAGCTCTCCAGAAGACACAGAAACTTATAGGAAGGAAAGGAAAAAACAGTGAAACAAAGGAAAGGAAATGGAAAACATCCCTGATGAAAACTCCGGAAAAGGATCCTAGTTTTAATTTCTAAACTCTCAACCTATCCAAGCATTTCCAAACCTGTGCTAAAAGTTTCAGGTGTGGCACAAAGCCCCTGAACCTTCTAGCTCTTTGGAAAACTTGGGGAAGTTGCTGGGATAATTTTGACTGCATAGTTGAGGTCAATACCAACACACCTGGAGGGCCTCCAGTTCACAGGCACCTAAACTTTGTGATAGTGATTCATCTCTCCATAAAGTTGAAGAAGTGTATGGCAGCAGGAAGACCAATTAATCACCATTACGTGAAGTTGGTATTACAGACTCTCCAAATGTGGAAATAGCAAGAATACTATTTGTTGAATACTTCCTGTGTGCCTACAGCTTTTTTGGAGGTTATTTATTTACTTCTTCCAGTGACCCTGTGAGAAACTGATCCAGTATCATTAACAAGTGGAAAATAGATTAAGCAACTTGTCTGAAGTTGTACAGGAGGAAGTGGGAGAGAGAGGATTCAAACCCAGGTGTCTCTGATCTAAAAACTGTGCTCCTACCCAGTTTTCTGTTCTTTCTTTCACCGCCCTATCCTCCCCGGTGGAAACCATTGGCATGACTCACTCCATTTACTGATCTAGTCCCCCATCTCCATATTTACTTCATGACAAGGAGATGCAAATTCAAGTTGCAGGTACCTTGGGCCATGAAAAGGAGTGAAGACTGAATTATGTGCGCACAGGAGGCTTGGGCAGCCTGGGATTTTCTATCAGAAGATGCACAGCAGAGCCCCACCTGGCACCAAGACCCCACCACTGGCTGGGCTCCACTCTGCAGGGGCTGGCAATCCTGCCGGGACTCCTCTCTCTGATCACTCAGTATCCCCGTTACTCAGCTTTTTTTCTTTTTCCTAAAAATTCCTATTGCTTAAAATGATATTATTCTTATAATGGTTTTATTACTTTCTGCCTGTCTTTCCCATTAGATGTAAGCTCCATGAGAGCAAGGACTTTGTCACCCCAACCCCCAGTAGCCTGGCACATAGTGGAGGCTCAATAAATATTTGTTGAGTCAATTTGTTGGATAAATAAAAGAGTTTACCTAACAGGGAAAAGCAAAGATGAATATTGGCTTCATCCTCCCTCTCTACAGCAACCTTTGGTAAGTCCTGCTTTCTGAGGATTCTCGTCTATGCTCTTGACTTGGGGAACGACAAGTAGGTTCCTGGTTATAAGAAAAAAAGGGACATTTCATATATAGCTGAGATCCAAATGCTCTATTATATACTATGCAGGATGTTCTTGTATCTTTCACCACTGTTCTGGAAATTTTCCACAACTTGAAAATAAGGCAAAAAGGTGGGCAGCATATCCTTTCAAAGTCATTCAGGGGCAAAGTCCACTCAAAGATTATCTAGAGGATGTTCTTAGATTGACTCACAGTGTACTATTGATTAATAGTTCCAGACTTAGTGAAGTAAAATGTGAATTCATAGGTTTTTGTCAAGTAGACCTAAAAATGATTTCTGTCCCATGGAACAGATAATCCCAAAGGTTAGCTTGTTTTCCTCTAAGACATTAACCAGTTTTATCTAACCTAACAATCTTATCTTCATATTTCTTTATTAAATGACATAAACTTAATTTCTCAAATTCTCTGTAAATTGGTGTTAATGTCTGATTCCATCATTAATTTATTAATTGAATTATTGATTTGGCATGCATTCATCTATCCTTGCATGAAAATCATGACTTCACCTTTTAGAAAGTTATAATTTAATACCACTCACCTACAATCCTTAAAAGGTTTCATCCTTGTTTTCAAAAGCTAAGTGACTCACAAAGTCACCCTCTCTGATCTTATGATTACCCTAATAAACAAGAGCACTGAGCAGAGTAGTCACCAAAATAAGGGCTGGTTTTCTGCCTTCTCCTTGTATGGTAGTGGGTGCTTTTCAAATATAAGGAGGATTCTGGTGTGGGGCGGGGAATAAATATCAATTTTGTGCACATGCACAGACACTCATACCCGATACATATACCTATAAATGTATGTGTATGTATTTGTAAGTGTATATATATATAGAAAAATAAATATATGTCTGTGGTCTTTGTGTGTATAATATTAGGCTTGTTCTCAACACCAACTCACCCCATGATATCCTTCTTTCTCTCCTGACTCCACTTACACCTTCCACAGTCATAATTTTATGTTTTAGAAAGTTACAATTTTATAGCAACCATGCAAACCTTAAAAGAGCAATCAAATCCATGTGTGATAGGGCCCGTATCTTTGAGGGCATAATTTCACGGGTGAGCGTGTGCATTCCCAGCTTCATATAGAGCTATTGAGAAACACCCACATGACTCCTTCTACCTGGTTTTGCAACACAAACTGATATTGACACTTTTTCTGAGAGGGGCATTTTGAATCTTACTCATGCTTATATATCAGCCTCAATTTATTATTCTTCCTGTGTTCACACAGGACTTATTGCCCACTCTTCCTTCATGGCCTGCTATCAATAAAGTTCCCACCTGTGCGAGCCAGTGTGCCTTCATGTTGATGCCTTTCTGAATTTCTCACCACACTGGGGGATGATACTCACTAGAAAACTTGAGCGGAAATTGTTTTTGACAGAGTACACTGTGAGAATATTCAAGGCACATGGATCTTTGACCTGAAAAGACTTGCAAGATTGTTTCCAGTGTGGAGTTTATAAGGAATCCTTAAAATCAACATGGTTTTTTAATAATTGTGTTTGAAGGGACAGGTGTTGATTTCTGGCTCCAGATACCAAGAGGTTACAAAGCCGTGGTGCAGCAGAAGGCACATGTTAGGAGACGAAAACCTCCCATTCTTTTGGCAAGCACAGACAAAAATATGGACAAGTTGGACGTACTGCTTGGTCAGTCTATCCTGTACCTACGCCCTATACTGAATAGTGATGATTCTGCCAGGCTGGTTGGCAGAAGTCTTACAGGAAAACCTGGGTGACATGGAAGAGCTGGAGTTCCTATTTTGTCACCACCGTTAAATGATTATGGCTCTTTTGGCCAGTTAGTTGATAGGGATAATGTTCATTCATAAGTGAGGTCACAAGGGAGGCTCAATGAACCTTTGATCATGTCTATATGTCCAGGCTGACGGACTTGTGAAATCCAAGGTTGATTTTGAAGCACTTAAGCACATAGTTTATAGGGAAAAAGAGATCATGGCTTATATCTTTATATCCAATCTTTATAATCTTTCAAAAGGTAAAAAAATGTTGTAAGCAAGGAGAAGGAAGGTACTTTACTTAAAGAAATTTCGATTTAACTGTACTGACAATCAAAAAGGTTGAGCTGTGGTGGGCTTGCAGGGAGCACTTTGCTGTGGACGACTGGCTGTGAGACGAAGAACGGGAACAACAGGCATTTCTCTACAAGCGGCCCTCCTGAGGATCGCAGCACTTGGCGAGTCTTCAGAACCTGCAAAGGATCTTCCAGTCATGCCTCCAATAAGTGGGACTGGTTGGAACTGCCCTTTTTGAAGGGATCTAGTGTAAATTCGCAGCTGATTAAGCCACACTGGGCTATCAATTAAAAGGAGGCTATTATTTTCAGGAGCATTGTGGGCTGGATGGTTCAAGAGTGTGCACGAAGATGCGCTTTTTTCATTTCTGGATATCACAGTGTCAAGGTCAAACTATACCACAAAAAATAGGGGATGCATAATATTGAAGAAATTTTACTACTGCAAAAATCCCATCTGAAAAGATGCAGTATCAAAAAATAGTGAAACTGAAGTACTGATAAGTAGCATGTATCGTGTCCGGAAACCAGGGGGATGGTGTCCTGTGAACCAATTTAGAGGCAGCTCAGGACAGTGAGGAAAAGTGACCTGGGAGTGAGAGCCTCTGCATTCCTGTCTGTTCTCCACGTTTGCTTATGTGTCGGACAGCATGGATTTATCCAGAAGGAGCGTGCCCATGATGTGCGTAGGCATTTGGTCACAAAAAGATGACACACTACTTGGCTAATGCTGCAAAATAATTAGTAAAGATTTCTCCAGCTCAGCCTCTGAGGAAAGACTGAGGCTGAGAACGTTTTTGTAAGGAGAACAAAAACGTGGTGAGTTATCCTTGCCTCAAACCCCTCTCCTTAAAAGTGGAGCAAAGTCAGACGTGGCCCTGACCAGTGTGGCTCAGTGGGTTGGGCATTGTCCTGCAAACCAAATGGTCACCTGTTCGTTTCCCATTCAGGGCACATGCCTGGATTGTGGGTTTATTCCCCAGTTGGGGTATATTGAGAGGTATTTTGCTCCCTCTTTTTCTCTCTCCCTTCTCCTCTCCCTAAAAATAAATAAATAAAAGCATAAAAAAGTTAGATGTGAAAAATGGTAAAAAATTTAGTGAATGTTGGCTCAGTGATTTTAAAATACTTTCATTTTATTTATGTAAATAGCCTTTTCCTTTCTTAGTCACCTGGCAGGTTTCCACTTAGCAGCTAAATGCATCCTCTTTAATTGACTAAAGGGATGCAATTTTTTTTTTTACACAAAACTTCTAAAATATAACTTTCTTAAAATCGTTATGCAGCAGGGGAAAAGAGCTAAACACGAAAAGCTCAGTGAATTCCAAAACAAAGGAAACAAATATATAAGAAGGAACATGGGAAATGAATATGCTTTTCATGCAGACACATTTCACTTGGACTAAAGCATCAGCTCAAGGAGTTCCCATCAAATACAATGGTCATGAAAAGATCCTGGCCCCTGGCAATCCATTCATTGGGATGACAAAGCTGAGATGCAGATTTAAAATTTAAATGTAGCTCAATACCCAAAGCTATTATGGTTGACCCTCATTAATGTAATTTTTAGGACAATCCTTATAATAAAGAAACAGTGATTATTCTCAGTAGCTACCCAAAATATAATTACAGTACATTTGATTAAATGCTTCTGTGGTGAGATAAACTGCAATTTACACATTTCTGTGTGTTCTCTAAAAAAAGGCTGATGATGATAAAGGAGGCTAATGCTATTTTGTGGGGTAACATGTCATTAGCTGTTCCATCATTAATACTCAAACTACAGAATTACGGGGTAAAGTAAATGGTGCTTGAGTTTCGCTGCCACAGACCCTGAAATAGTTTCCAGTGCAGAGCTTATAAGCACCAGGAGCCCTGCTGTTTTACTTCCTGACTTATTTTTCTTACAGGCCTTAGAATTCTTGACAAAAGATGGGGAGGAAAGTATGCTGTCCTTTACCAGCCAATTACACCGACAAGAAGACCTCATTGTGAAGGACATGGAAGAGGAATCATGAATTACCTGTATTTTGCTGTGTATAATGCTCACCCACATTTTTGTGCACATTATACGTGGGATTATTACACCCATTATTATACCTATGGTATGAAATCATTATATGCATGTATAATGCTCATCCTTATTTTTCCCTCAAAAATTTGGGCAAAATAGTGCATACATGGCAAAATACGGTATTTCTTGTTTAATTTCATACAGCTGAGGAATAACTGTCCAGTTGCTTTAAACAGGTTAAAGACTGATCACAGCCACATTTGCAATGTCTTAACCTTGCAATCATTGCTGCTTAGCAAGGTAGCCACTAGGGATTCTTTCAAACATGACGAGTATACAAGTCTTTTAGAAAGCAGGCCACATTCATTCATCTGATATCTCCTGAGCTCCTCCTAAGAGCCAAGTACCTAGCTAGGCAGTTGGCAAGCAATGGCGGGCACAACTTACAGCTGTCTGCTCCCATGGAATTTCACGGAACTTTCCAGTCTTGTAGGGTATGTACATGTCTACTGAAATGAGGTTGACTGGAAAACAAAAGATCACATCCGAAACTGCTTGGAACTCCACAGAGGAAGCTCCTCAAGTTTCTGATTTTCACGTAGTAAAGATTGTAGTAAAGATTGTGCTTGTGAGCCGGTTAGGCTGTTTCTCACTGGGCCTGGTACAGAGACTGGGGAAGAGCACTCCTACCTACTGTCTCTGAAGTGTCGGTTATGCACAATGAACTATCATTTAATGATCAAAAAGCTTATAAAAATCATAACCATCTTCATAGCCAGGATTTACTAGGTATTTCCTATGTGCCACGGGCTTATTATTATCCTCATTTTACAGATGAGTAAACTTACGCTTAAAGGTTACAATAATGATTATAAGCAAGAAAGTCTGGCAAGAGGGTCTGTAGACTTTACCTTGTGATCATTCATCCCTTCATCTTTTTTATTTTTAAATTAAATCTATATTTATTCTGTATCTTGTTACCTTAACATCGTGGTTTACAAATTTTTTATTGACTTTATTGGGGTGACAGTGGTTAATAAAATTATATAGGTTTCAGGTGTGCATGTCTATAATATATCTGTGTATTATATTGTATGTTCCCCTCCCTAAATCAAATCTCTTTCCATCACCATTTATTCCCCCCTTTATTCTCTCTAATCCCTGCACCCCCTTTCCCTATGGTAAACACTGTACTGTTATCTGTGTTGATGAGGTTTTTTAAAAAGTTTAATCCCTTCACCTTTTCACCCAGCCCCCCAATTCCTCTCCCCTCTCACAGCTGCCAGTCTGCTTTCTGTATCTACAAGTCTGTTTCTATTTTGTATTTTCTTTATTTTGTTCATTAGATTCCACATATAAGTAAAATTATGTGGTATTTGTGTTTCTCTGACTGGCTTATTTTCACA
Organism: Anoura caudifer; assembly: GCA_004027475.1. Lineage (NCBI taxonomy): Eukaryota > Metazoa > Chordata > Mammalia > Chiroptera > Phyllostomidae > Anoura > Anoura caudifer. Next base: position 149,917 of record PVKU01001716.1, on the reverse strand, counting down.
GCACAATACTCTCCAGGTCCATCCATGCTGTTGCAAAAGGTAAGGTTTCCTTCTTTCTATGGCTGAATAGTATTCCGCTGCGTGAATGTACCACCGCTTTGAAGTCCACAGTGGTGGGCAGTCTCGGGCTCGCGGAGCGGAATGAAAGGGCACTTCTGCGATTCTGCCGTCCTCCGATGACCCATGCCAACATCACCACCCACTTTTTCTTTCCAGGGAACTTCTCACATGAAGCTTTGCCCTTTGAAGTTCCTTCCATTAGATTTCATAATAAAATATCTGACTTGAATATTTCCAAAAGTATATCCTTCCCTTGCTTCTAATTCAACCTCACATGCTTGGTGACAGACATCTAATCCCACTCTGCTGGTGGAGGATGAGCCCCACCTTGCCTGTGGTCAGAGGCGACTGTCCTTCCTAACTTTCAGGATCGCTTCTCTCTATAGAGAAACGCCTCATCCCCTTGGAAGCCCCCCCCCCCGCCCCCGGAAATCAGACCTGGGAAAGAACTTTTCTAGTCAAACCTCCATCTAATGTTTAAATCACTTTGTAATATTTCTACCATAGGGTTGTTCGGCCTTCTCTTGAATACTTCTATTGACAGGAGACTCAAGACTTCCCCGCTAATTGCTCTCCAGTAATGCTTTCATTCAGCATGACTTACATTCATAAAATGAGCTCAGGGGAAAGTTTTAAGTAGAGGACTCTGATAGTTGTACCAAGCCCCTGCCCTTGAGGAGGCTCAACTAGGGGAGCTAGCGTATGCACAACAAGAGCTAAAAAATGAGATCCAAAGTTCTGTAAGAGCTCAGGGTGTCCCTGGAGCTCTTACAGAGGTCAATTCCAATTGTGATGCCCAATTGGACCAAGACAACCCATATATTACTATAGGATCTCATAGCAATGCCTCACCATGTCAAAGAGCTAGGCAATAGTAAGTACTAATATTGCTTATGAGACAAAATGATTAGCTTCTTTTTATACATAATTTACATAGTATAAATTATATCCATTTTAAGTGCACATGGGTCAAGTTTTGACAAATGTACACACATGTGCAGGTAGAACATTTTCATCACTCCTAGAAAGGTTCTCTTGTACTCCATTTAGCTCATCCTTCCCACCTTTAGCCTCAGGCAAGCAGAGATTTGCTTCCTATAACTGTAGGTTAGATTTGCCTTCCCTAGAAGTTCACACGAATGGACTTACATGGTGTGTAGTGTTTTGTGTTTGGCTTCTTTCATTTCAGTGTAATGGTTTTAGAAATCATCCATACTTCTGCATTCCTTGTTCTTCTTTTTTAATTTTAATGAGCGTGTGGCCATGTCTTATCTTGATTTAATTTGCATTTCCATGATGACTAATAATATTAAGCACTTTTCATATAATCATTAGGCATTCGTGTATTTTCTCTGTGAATGCAGTGTTTGTTAAAATGATTTCCTTATTTTTACTGACATACAGGTCAGTTGTCAGACATATGCATAATGAATATTTTCTCATCTGTGGCTTAGCTTTCAGTTTTTAACAATGTCTTCCAAAGAGCAGACACTTTTAATTTTGATGAAGTCCAATTTATTAATATTTTATCTATGGTTAATTACTTTGTAATCTAAAAAAAATCTTTGCCTAACCTGAGATCAAAGATTTTCTCTTATATATTCTTCTAGAATTATTGTAGTTTTAGATTTTACATTTAGGTTTATGATCTATTTTGACTGCATTTTTATGCAGTCAAAGGGTTAAAATGTATTCTTTCCCCTTAAAGGTACCTTTTTCTTTCATTACTATTGGCCTTAAAGACAAAATAGCCTTGCAATTTTGTAAAAATTATGTGACCATATATGTATAGATCTGTTTTTGATTCTCTACTCTGTTCTATTGATTTTTTCTTGTTATACCAATATACCATACTGCTTTGATTGTTGTAGATAAGACATTTTAAAATCAGACAGAATAATTCCTCCATTTTTTCCTTCTTTTTCCAAATGGTTCGGAATATTGTAGGCCCATTGCATTTCTATATAGATTGTAGAATCAGCTTATCATTTTATGCAATAAACTTTCCTGGACTTTTTTAAAATTGCAGTTGGATAGACACTATGTATTCATTTTTTTTCAGCATATATAACTTACATGTATTGTATTTTGTTAAATTTATTCCTGAGTATTTAATATTCTTTGTTGCTATGTTTTATATTTTATTTTCTGGTGGTTGTTAATGTATAGAAATACAATCAATTTTTGTATATCGTGACCCTGCTAACTTTGCTTATTAGTGCTAGCAGCATATTTTTGGGGGTATATACGTATACCCCCTACGTATATAATTCATGTTATTTATTCATAACAATAGTTTTGCTTCTTCCTTCCCAATCTATCTTTTAATTTTTTTCCTTGCCTAATTGTACTAGATGGGACTTGCAGTACGATGTTGAACAGAAGTTGCGGGAATGGGACTGCGTGCCCTACTCCACATCTTAGAGGAAAAGCATTCACGCTCATCATTAAGTATGATGTTGGGAGCCCTGGCTGGTGCAGCTCAGTGGATTGAGCATGGCCTGTGAAGCAAAGGATCGCGGTTCGATTCCCAGTCAGGGCACATGTCCAGGTTGCAGGCCAGTTCCCAGCAGGGGACTCATGAGAAGCAACTATACATTGATATTTCTCTCCCCGCCCTCTCTCCTACCCTTCCCCTCTGAAGATAAATAAATAAAATTTTTAAAAAAGTAGGATATTGGCTGCAGGTTTTTCGGCTGCCTCTTGTCAGGTTGAGGAAGCTCCCTACTAGTCCCAATTTACCAAGAACTTTTATTTATTTATTTATTATTTATATCATGAATGGGTACTGAATTTTTCAATGCTTTTTGTGCATCTCTTGAAATTGTTACAGTTTTCTCTTTCATTTTGTTAGTAAATTGTATGATTTTATTTTTAAATATTAAACCAACCTTAAATTTCTAAGATAAATACAAATTAGCCATACTATATTATACTTTGTACACATTGCTGTATTGGATTTGTTAATATTTTGTTAAAGATTTTACATCAATATTCATTAAGGATATCAGTCTGTAGTTTTCTTATATTATGTTTATCTGGTTTTTGTTTTGGTGTTTATATTGGTCTCATAAAATAAACAGGGAGTATTTCTCTTCTCCTTTTTTTTAAAACAGTATGTATCATATTGATATTATTTATCCCTTAAATGTTTGATAAAATAAACTAGATAACATCCTGGCCTTTGAGTTTTCACTGAATATAGGTTTTAATTTATGAATTCAATTCATTTGATTAATAGGGCTATTTAGGTCTTTTAATTTCTTCTTGAAGGAACATTGGTAATTTGTGTCTTTTAAGAAATTTGTGTCATCTAAGTTGTCAAGTTTATTGGCATATGTTTGTATATAATAGTCCCTTATTACCCTATCAATGATGTGACCCATAGTGATGTGCCCTATTCACTCCCAATATTGAAAATTTGCATCATCTTTTTTCTTGATCAATCTACTAGAAGTTTATCAATTTTATAGATTTTTTTTGATAAATCCAGTTTTAAGATTCATTGATTTTTCTCTGTGTTTATTTTCTATTTCATTGGTTTCTACTCTCTCTTATTTCCTTCTTTCAACTTAGTCAATTTATTCCTTTTTTTTAGGTTCTTACTGTGGATGTTAGATCATTGATTTTAGAACTTTCTTATTGTCTAATATAAAAGCATTCAAAACTCTTAATTTTCATCTAAGCGCTACTTTAGCTTCATCCCATTTTAATATGCTGTGATTTTATTTTTAAAAAGATTCAAAATAATGTCTAATTTTCTTTTGATTTCTTCTTTGATTTATGTGTGCCGTTTAATTTTCATATATTTGGGGATTTTCTAGATATCTTTTTGCTTTTGACTTATTTAATTCCACAGTGGTCAGCAAACATTCTTCATATGAGTTCAATCCTTTTAAATTCATTGAGATGGTTTTTATGGCAAAGCTCACACTATCATGGTGAATGTTCCATAGGGAGAAAAAAGAATGTGCATTCTGCTATTGTTGAAAGCAGTATTCTATATCAATTGGATCAAGATGGTTAACAGCATTATTTGAATCTTCTATATCCATACTGACTTCTTATCTACTTGTTTTATCAATTATTGGAACCGAGTGTTAAAATCTCCAAACCCAACTTTGAATTTGTCTGTTCTTTCAACTTTGTCAGTTTATTTCTCTGTGTATTTTTGAGCTCTGTAATTGAATGTATTCACATTTAAGATTTCTATGTCTTACTGATGAATAGACTATTTTATCATTCTAAATGTCACTTCTCCTTTATAACAATATTCTTTATTTTGATGCCTACTTTTATAGATAGTATAATTACTATAGTCTTTACATGTTTAAAATTTACTGTATATCTTTTATCCATCCATTTACTTCTAACCTATTGTGTCTATTTAAAGTGTGTTTTTACAAATAGCATGTAATTGAGTCTTGTTGTTTTTTTTTTTTAATTTGACAACCTCTGCCTTCTAATTGGAGAGTTTAGTCCCTTCATAGTTAATGTAACTATTGAGACACTTGAGTTTCAGTCTATCATCCTGCCATTCGTTTTGTACTTGTTTCTTTTATTCTTTGTTCTGTTCCTTCTTTCTTTCTTCCTGTTATATAATTGAGTTTTTAAAAGTCAATTTTATCTTCTTTTTTGGCTTATTCATTGTACCTCTTTTTGTTTAGTGGTTGCTCTTGCATTTCCAACATGCTTTTTAACTTACTATAATCTTATAACAGGTAATCTTAGTAACAGATAATCTTTAACTTACTACAATCTTATAATCTTTCTATAATCATAGAACTTAAATCTTATAAGTATGTATTTCTTTCATCCTGTCCTTTGTGCTATTGTTTTCATATTTTACTTCCTCATATTTATAAACTCCACAGAATGTTCTTATTATGCTTTAAACAGTCAATTATCTTTTAAAGATATTTAAAAACAACAAAAAGAACTTTTCTTACTCATATATTTATCAATTTACACATTCTTCTCTTTTGTGCAGATATGAATTTTTATCTGGTATCACTTTATTTCAGCTTTATAAACTTCCTCTAACATTTTTTGTAGCACAGGTCTTCTGGAAAAGAATTTGCTCACCAAATTTTGTCTAAAAATTTTTAAATTTCATCCTCATTTTTGAAGGATATTATTTCTAATTATAGAATTCTAGGTTGGCAGGTTTTTGAGTACTTTAAAGAGGTCATTCATTGCCTTCCCTGAGAAATTACATTTCCCCCAAAATTCAGTGATTATTTTTATCATTTTCCTTTTTATGTAATGTTTCCTCTCTCAGAAACTTCAAATATATTTCTTTTTTTTAAATTTTTTAAAAATTTTATCTTTAGAGGCGAAGGGAAGGAGAGAGGGAGAGAAACATCAATGTGTGGTTGCCTCTCATGCGTCCTTTGCCGGGAACCGGCCAGCAACCCAGGCATGTGCCCTGACTGGGAATCGAACCGCGATCATTTGGTTCGCAGGCCAGCATAATATATTTCTTTATTGCTAGTTTTCATCAAGTTGATAATAATTACCTTGTTATTTATCCTGCTTGGGTTTAATTGGACTTCTTGGATATGTGAGTTTCTAATCATTACATTTTGGAAAATTTTAGCCATTAATCCATCAATTGTTTTCTTCAGCCATTACTCTGCCATTTCCTGGGACTTTATTTATGCATATATTTGTCTACTTGATATTGTTCCATAGGACATTGAGACACTTCATTTTTATCAGTCTTTTTTTCCTCTGTCTTCAGTATGTTAAATCCTTGAATATATTTTAATAGCTTTTACGTTTTATCTTTACTATCATTCCTGGGCTGTTTCTCTTGACTGAATATTCTCCTTGTTATAGGTCCCATTTTCTTGCTTCTTCTCACATCTAGTAAATTTTTTATTGGATGGTAGGCCTTGTAAATTTTACACTGGTGTCTAGATTTTCTTGTCTTCCTTTAAAGGATGTTGAATGCTGTTTTTGCAGTTAGAGATGTGCTTGGTCCTTTCAAGGCTTTAGGTTTTGCTAGGATGAGTCTAGAGTTGTCTTGATTCTAGGGTGAGTTGAGCCCTACAATTAAAGTGAGGACCTCCTGTGTGGTCTCTATTGAATATAGCACATATACAAGTTTGTTCCATTTTGGCTGATCAGAATTCAAAATTTTCTTAGCCATATGGACTCTGTTCAGCCTCTAGCTCCTTGATGGCTGGCCTTTGCTGAGTCTTAAGGAATTTTACCCTATCCATGCTCAGCTTAGTATGCTGAAAAATACTTGAGGGGGCCTCTCATACAGATAGATGTCTGGAGCTCTTTCTCTGTGTAACTCCTTCCTCTCTATTACTCTACCCTATAAAACATAGCTGCCTTAGACTCCCTGAACTCTATTCTCCATCTCTACAACTGAGAGAGCATACTGTGCTATATTTGGGTTTCCCCCTCCCTGTACCAAGGCCTGAAATATGCCTCTAGGCAGAAAACTGGGGCTATCAGAGGGGTTATTGTGGCAGATCCTGGCCTGCAGGATCCGTGTATGTTGTGGCTGCTCATGAACAAATACACATGGACTATAGAAGTCCTGTGGAGAAAAAGGGACGGCATGGCCACTGTCTGAGAGAGAGGGCGAGCGGGCCAGAGTGCCAGTTCCTGCCTGGACAGGCTTTTATTGCTTTTTTGGGTACTTTACATGGAGGGTAGTCCTCGTTTACTATGCACAGGTTCACTGCAGGGGACTGCCTTTTACAGATAACAAAGGAATGAATGTTGCTAATCACTTCAAAGAGAAGGATGTTGCAGACCAAGGGGAAAAGTGGTTGAACCGGTCACACTCCAAATTGGGGAGGTTTAGCTCAGATTTTAGGAAGCTGCAGTAAACTCTAGCTGCCTCAATTCAGGGTGAGGGAGGTTTAGCAAAAGCAAGTCTCATAGCAGCCTAGGTCCAATGCAGGCCTGATTCCCCACAGGAGAACCTCTCTGTGGGCGTGTTCCTGTGTGCCACTCACTCTCCGCTGGTTTTCCACATGAGGGCTGAGCTACATTTCCACGCCATATGAAGAGGTTCCCTATAGGTTATCTTTATTTTTCTTTATCTCAGGGATCACAACCTTCACCTTCCTGTTGTCCAATGGATGAATTAGTTGTTTGGTATATTTTGTCTAGTTTTCTAGGTTTTTTTTTTAAATGGGAAAAGATAAGTTTAATAACAGTTTCTCTCTTATGGCCTGATGCAGGTATTCTTAGTAATATCTAGAAGATTAAAAATATGTCATATGGTGCTCTTGCTCTTATATCCCAGCACTGACAGTTGCTTTATTTGTCAATATAGCACAGTAGTTAATAGCACAAATTACAGAACCAGCATCACTGAATTTAAACCTTGACTCTGCATGCATCAGCTTGCAGCACAGGGAAGGATATTTTACTTCTCTGCACCTTAATTTTCCCATTTATAACACAGGAATGATCGTAATTACATCTGGCTTTTAGGTTTGTTTGCGCTTCAATGAGCTAATGAGTTAGAATGCTCTTAGTATATGATAATGTTCAATATGGTAACTATTGTTAATATTATTATGTCTCATCATCAAAAGGCCAGATAGCTTATTCCCATATGACTGCTCCTTCATTTTTTTATTTAATCTTTATTGTATTTTATCCTTCATTTTTTGAAATCTCATGCAGATAATCAGAGTTAGTGAAATCACATAATACTGTCTCATTACTGTTATATTAAAGAATCATGCATTGCATCTTTCCCAGTCAATCATAAGTAACAAGTAACATTAGGCTCCAAGCCTGAGAACAAAAGACCTTGACAAAAGCCACATCTTAAGACCTAAGGGGATTGGTTCTAAGTGCACCCTCCTCTTCATCTCCCCCTCCAGGCTGGCAATGGAAAGGCATGTGTGCGTTGCATTTCTAACAATGAGATTTTATTGGAACTACACTAGTGGCAATAGATCAGTAAAGAAACATGGCAGTGAATCTGCTTGTAAAATGAAGACTCTTTTTATAGAGCAAATGACTGCCCACTAATTTATTTGTGCCATAAATCTGGAGTTTTATATGCAGGGTCTGTAAATAGGCTGCACACGGGCCAATGTTACTTTCAAAGAACGGGCTGGGCCTCTTTAGATGGCTGCTTTCAAGCATAACAGAGTTGCTCCTTTAGGAGGATCCTCCCTGGAGCTTTGAGGGAGTTCTTGGGAATGGAAAGTCCCAATATTTACATGCGTCAGGCAAAGGTTTGTTAATCGCTTGTGTATGTGCTTAACCAGCCTGGATATCAGTCATGCATCCAAGAATCAAATAAGAACTCAAGTTTTAACATAAACAAATACCTTTGGTATTTGCTCTGCAAACCAGCCTATGTGCTACCACTACTCTTCTGTCTTGGGAGTAGCCCTCCCTCATGTTTCTGAGGACCCCTCTCTCTCGGTCCCGGATTAAAATGGCCAGCTGTCAGGTGACCCTGGCTGAGATGTTGGCATGATCTGAAGTTCACGTCTAGTAAATGTTTAATGATAGTCTTCAGAGGATAAAGGGATAAAAAGGCAATTAAACTCATTCTCCTGACTGGATACTGTGATTAAATTAGATTCTGGTGCTATTACTTTAGCTTTTGATGCAGTGCCCCAGTGCAGGGGTCCGCATGCTATCACAGTACTAAGTAACCCCCCGCTGAGGTACATGAGAGAACTAATATCACAGAATAATAATAACACATCAGTTGTCATTTCTGAATCATCTAACAGCATCCACCTCATGAATAATAATTTGAATTTAAACCACCTTTTCTTCAGAAAAGATTAATGCTTTTGTTTTGTTATATATCTTGACACTATTTCTGGGAGGAAATAGAGGTTGGATTCGTATTTTTCCCCTATTAGAGTTTGAGAACCAGAGAACCACAAATCATTTGCTTGAGATCATGCAGTATGACACAGAACCTAGAAAATCCTGGACCTTGAACACCAATATTGCAGTCTTCCTGCTAGATCAGGGTCAGCAAAGTATTCTGTAAAAGGCTGGAGACTGACTATTTCAGCTTTGGCTGGCCATCCAGCCTCTGTTGCAATACAGCTATTCAATTCTGCTGTTGCAGCATGAAAGCAATCAGAAAGTGTAAATGTAAGTGAGTGAGCATGGCTGGTTTTGATGAATTTATGATGGCTGTCTCTCTCTCTCTTTCTGACTTTCTATCTTATATGTGAGGAAACTGAGAGGTTATCTCTCTGGTGCCAGGCCACGCAGCTGTCAATGAAGTGAGAAGGCTGACTGTGCGTGAGTCTCCTGACTCCCGGGACTTCTCCTCTGCTAACTGTCTCATGGGGAATTCTTACCCACCCTTCCATTTTCAGAGGAGGAAATGCTAGGACCTGGGGCGTTGGAATGACTTGTGTGGGGTCAGTGATCTCTTAGGGACTGAGCCGGAGCTAGAACCATCATCTGCTGGCTTCCAGGCTGGTCATCTATCCCTTCACATTATTGTGAACACATTCCAGGAAAAAAGGGTGTAATGAGATAGAATGATGGTACGTCCATTGGACTTCATTCTTGAAACTTCCTGAAATGATACCATTTTATAAATCATCTCTTCGATGTACCAAATAGTATCCAGATACAGAATAATGCTTTTGATTCACTTTGTGTTTTGCTATATAACTTTCACATCCCAACCTGGATTATATTGCAGTATTTTTTGTTTAATTTTACTCTTTAATGCTGTCTGACATTTACCTCTGCAATCATAGCACTAATTATCTCCTCCAATCCAGAGACTGTGTGCATCAGAAGGAAAATAAATTGATAAAGAGGACTCTTTGGTTTGCAGCAGAACTTGAAAACGAGTGGGTAGAAATGGAATTATCCTGAGCTCTGGGGTCTCTTCTAGCTCTGTCAAAACATGGTACATGACAGGGTGACCAATTGTCCAGGTTTGCCCGAGACTGAGGGTTTTCCTGGAATGCTGGACTTTCAGAGCTAATACCAGAAAAGTCCCAGGCAAACCAGGATGAGTTGGTCACCCTGAGTGCTGAATCATGTGTGTTGGATGAATTGACCACTAGCCGTGTCTCTGCATGCCTGGAGGTAACAACCCTCATCTGGGACAGGGACTAAGGACTGGGGACGAGAACAGCAGGGCTGTCCAGCTTCTTAGCAGCATGAGCTGGGGAGAGCCTTATGATTTTGTGAAAAACCAAACTAAACTATATTAAAATATCATAGTGTATATATGAAAGAACAGTCCCTTGACAAATCTATATAAGTCTGGATTTTTATTGCTACATTTCCCACTCATTGGTAAAAATAGTGTGATCTATCATTCAACCCAAGAAACACGTAAACAAAGAGGGCTTTTGGCTCTACCTATAACAAAGGCTCAACATGGAAGGCTCTTCCCCAGCTACGGGTGACTCTCAATTCCTGGAGCCCACACAGGATCCACAGCAAGCCCCGGAGGTGACGCCAAGTTCCCAGACTCCGGATCGGAGGTCACAGGCCAAATGACCACCTTCCTGAGGTTTCTCTTAGGCCTCCCGTCATTTCTACTTTCCTCTGACAACTCTGGTTTCCCAAGTTCAGCCGGCTGAGAAGATCTGCTCTGGATTTCCCAGGCTCAGGGAAAGGAGTTTCTGGTGCTTCCATCAGAGCCCAAGCTGCTCAAAGGTTCCTTTGTTGCTAATAGTTAATGTTCCTGCCAAGGGGCATTGCCTCCACCACAGGTGTCAGCTCCTCTCCCTGCCCCTCGGAATGTTAAGAGTAAATACTAGAGGGATTTGCATAGCCCAGCAAAGAAACAGTGGCTAACACGCTAGCCAGAGTTAAAAACCGCAAATGACTGAAAACTTTAGAAAGAGCAACGTGAAGTGTTTTCAGGCTTTTTCCTATAGAAACACTTACCACTGAAAGCCTCATTCTGATTTTCAGTTCCATCTGGTGACTGTTTATTTAAGACCTTGGTTAGAAAATGCAGCTTAAATATGCATCAGTGAATTCAGTTGCCATTAATGGCTGGCCAGACCCAGTAATGTGTCTGGCTGGCTCTTACTTCAGCCTTAATTAGGACACCCAGGGACAGCCTGCCCGACTGTCAGCCTGTCCTAAGGAATTCAGACACCTAACTTCCATGTCCTCCCGGGCCACCAGTAACCTGCGGTTCTCTAGGCCTGATGTCGCTGATATTTTTTTCTCTATAATTCTTACTTTGGGCTTCACTTTTTGTATTTCCTTCACTGAGTCCATTATTCAAGTGAGGATCATTTCTTGTTCCCCTTTTCCCCTTCTGCTTCTCCCTTGACCCCTTTTCCCTTTCTGATTAATATCCTGTCAACCTTACCCACTTTTCTTTGTTATGTTACTCTCGTTTCAGCCGTCCTTGCCTTTATTGCCTAATTTCTATTCCTCTTTTGCAATGAGTGCCTTGTTTTTCACTTGGAATTTCTTTAAGCATTTTAAAAAGCCAATTATCACCATGTTACTTAACTTTTAGTAAATTTGATTTTAAAAGTGGAAACTCCATTTCCTTAGTGTGCCGTGGCAGAGAAGTAAAGGCATAAATTAACTAGGGCTGGCGGAAATGGGGAACAGAGAGCCAGTCTGGAGTTCTGTGCCAGAATGAACATGAAGCAGGTGGCAAAGGGTATGAACACACACCTATTTCCAGCTCAGCACACACTGTACTCGTGAAATACGCACAGCCTATCCATGCCCAGAGAAAAATCAATTTCTCCTCACCGAATGCCAAATAATTAGGCTGTAGAAGTCGGGCACCGACCACTACTTAAAGAGAACAAATTGAAAAATGGCGCGGAGCTTTCTGAAATTGCTATGATGTCTCGTTCCAGAAACAAAGAGCACCTGAGTCAGCTGAGGGTGTTCCTACAGGGTGACCGATGCCTGTGCACTGGTCAAAGTGCTCCGGAGTGTTCTCCAGGTCCCCAAACATTCTGCTGACGGGAAATCCGAGCAACGCGGGCCCACTAGCGAGAGTGAAACTGCTTCAGGTTGAAAGCTTCCAATCGTTTCTCTGAGTTATCAGCAGACTCACACCTGCCCAAATAGCTTTTGATTGCAAAACACAACAGCTGGGCAGTGCAGGTAACAATCATTATCTTGGTAATTAGATTCTGTTCTGCACTGTATACTCAGGACCTTGGGCTTTTGTGCAAACAGAGGATGCACGGTGGTATCTTTAGAGGACTGGGCCTCTTCTACTGGGTGGGTTGCTAATAAGCTCTCCCTGAAACGATGAGAAGGCAGATTGCCTCCCCTTTCATATCTCCTGCCTCTCCTTTCTGGCTCAGCAAATTTCAGTTGTGTGGCAGAATGGGAAAGAAGGAGAAAGCTGCAAACAATGGGCGGGCGGGGGGGCGGTGGAAACCGTCTAGGAAGAAATCCAATTTTCGTCTTGTGCTCTGTGCATTTCAAAATGGTAATGCTACACTCATTAAACTGCCCATTAAGCAAACAATCCAGGGAAACAAGATGGTGTTTGGGAGTCCAGGAGAGAGGGGAAGAGGGACGTCAGAGAGAGGAAACAAGAGGAGCGTGTTGTTTTGAAAGGAGACTGTGAAATGTTCGGCCAGGGAGAGAGAATGCCTGCACACCATTTACTGAAGAATGAAGAAGCACATCGTTTCGGTGCTGACAGCTGCAATAACATCTCCATTGCAGCCACACACAGGATCTGCTGGTGTCTAACAAAACATCGGAGAATCCCGGTAATGGTGTGACTTCCACGTAGTGGGTTTAATGCATTGGGAGGAGGTGCGGCCCCAAAACACTCGATTATATTGACTTGATGTGAAGAAATAATATCAGATCTGTGAGAGTAAACATGGTCACTTAGCAGTAAAAACAGGGACACGGAAAAGGGAGAAGAAAAAACAGTGACTACCCACTGCATGCCAGGCACTTCCACATATGTTATCCCATGTAATCCCTAAAACACACTGGTGTGGGGGGTATTATCAGGCTTTGTGCACAGATGAGGAAAAAAGGCTCAAGAAGATCCATAAATAGTCCAAGTTCATACAGCTGCTCCAAAAATCCCATGTGGCTCCCACCCTGTCATGAGGCCATATGAGAACACAGTCTAGTCTTGGTACCTTCAAGAAAGGAAATTAACGCTCACAGATCACCAACCATCCGCCAGCCATTTGGAAACATACTCTCACATTCTTCGTCTCCTATAATCCCAGCTCCACCAGCATGCAGATGATTTGACAGACAGACAGGATGCGCCCCCTTCAAAGGGCAATTCAAATCTCCACCACTGCAATTATTCAGATCTGGTGCCTGGGCCTGGGAGTAGTAGGAAGTCCCCAGCATTTGGCACCCCTCCTGCACAGGGAAACCTCATTAGAAAACCAGAGGAAAGGCTTTGGAAACAAACAGGGTAGGAACCCAAAAGAGATTTCTTGGCTGTACGTACGCTGCCTTGGTAATGGATGCTTCTGCTGCCCCTGCTGAAGCCAAGCAAGGCACATTGCTTCTGCAGACAGCACGGGCCCAGCACCAGAGGACAGGCTGCATTTTCAACAATTTAGAAAACAATAGCACAGGATGGGTTTTTCCCAGTATCTTTACCAGCCTGGGTGAGAAACCACTGGATACATTATTTTCCTGGAAATTTCAGCTTCCGTAGATGGTTATAGCTAACATCTATTGAGCGTTTGCCTACCGCGTGCCATGCACTGTTCTACGCACTTCATATGTCTTGTTAAATTGCAGGAGAATCTTGAGGTGGATGTGCTTGTCCCCACTTCTGGTAGAGGAACAAGTAATTAGTCCAAGGCAACCCTCAGCTGGGAATGGACTGTTCTAGGACCTGCTTCTACCACATGGAACTGGATTCATGAATCCTTTTGCAAATTGGGGATTCAGCCCACCATTAGAGAACTTTGTTTTTATCAATCACATATAGTGCCTATATTCTCCCATTATTTGCTTTATTTCCCATAACTGCTTCTCACCACAGGTTTCATTTATTCACATCTTTCCCTCAATCTAAAATACATTAAAGATCTGTTTATATTTATCTATCTTAACAAAAAAAATTATTGTACCCCATACTCCTCTCTAGCTACTACTCTTCCTTTTTCCTCCTCTAGGAGCCAAACCTCTGGAGTGAGTTTTCTTTCTTGCCCACTTTATTTCCTCATTTCCCACTGAGCTTTCAACCTGCTTCACCCCCACAATTCCACTGAAATTGCACTTGCCAACCGCGTCTTTCTGGTTGCAAAATCTAATGGGTGTAAGAGTGTCTCTCTGCGACAGTGGACCTGGTTGACCGTCTGTCCTTGAAAGACTTCCCTTGGCTCCTGTCGGGGTCATTCTCCTCTCGTGGCTTGTCCTGATCCCTGGCTGCCCCTCTTCAGTCTTCTCTACTGTCCTCGGCCCTCCTCTTCCCCTGAGCCATCTAACCTACTTTCACGGCAGAATGACCATCGAGGTCTAAAGGCTCAACACCCCTTCTAGCCCAGTCCTCTCTGGAGCTTCAGACACAGACCAAATTACATAGAGGACATCTTGCCTCTGCCCCCTACCCTGAAACTCCAGTGTTCCCTGCTTCTATGGATGCACTGCTATACTCCAAGCCCAAGCCCTGGCCTTCCTCTCCCTCAACACTGACATCTTAGCGCCAGGCCATGATACCGTCAGTCCATCCACCGTCTCCATCCACCCTGCCACTCCCCTTGTTGTTGAGGCCCCCGTCATCCCCCGTCTGGTCTTCTCACCTGTTCCAGCACTGTCCTTCCAATCCATGCTGTCAAAGCCACCGCCAGAATGACCTTTCAAAACACCAACGTGCCTCTCACCCCTCTGCCTAAGTTTTGGAATAGCTCCCTTTGGCTAGACAAATCCCTACTGCTTATTAAGACTTACACAAAGGCCTGTTTAGATGCCCTTGCCCATCTTTCAGCTTCACTTTTCATCGCCCTCTCTCTTGCATTCTGATTCCCAAGTGCACCGCACTTCTTTTAGTTCCTCACTGTGCCACATCTCAGTGCCTGGGTGCTCCCACACACGTCTTTTATGTGAAGCATCCGCCGTCCCTCATGTCTTTCAACTGACTTCTGTGTAACCATTATTAGTTTAAATGCCACCTCTTATTTAAAGCCTTCCCGGACCTCCTGAGACTAGACTCAGAGCTCCTTCCATGTGGCCCGACAGCCCTGTGCTTCCAATAAACTTCTAATAGAATGGAAGTCAGGATACTGTGGCGTGGTGTTCTCTTTGTGTACCTATATCTCCTAGTAAATGTAAGCTCCAGGAGTAAGCACAGTTTCTATCTTGACTATTGTTGGACTTCTAACTCTTACCATAGAATCTAGTAAAAATATTTTTAAAAAATTTTTTAAAGGTGTTAAATATTTTTAAATGAATAAACATATTTTCTGGGGATTAGGAGGTGAGGAAAAATGGATTACCATCACCAGGTGAAGAGACGACCAAAAGGGCAAATGAGGAGGTGGGGGAAGGTAATACTCCAGGTACTGTGGCTCCTATTTTCCAGTACCGAAGACAAAGGATTTTTCTGGAGTCCGGTGTAGACAACGGGAATTGAAAGAGAAGACTGCTTTCCAGGCTGCCTTTCAGGAAGGCATATGGGATGACTCCCTAGAGGGTATAAAGTTACAGACAAGGTGCTCATTTGTTCTAAGAGCAAGAGAGCAAAGAAAACCTGGGTGGTTGTTAGGCGTCCTCTCTCGTCCTGTTCAAGATATTTTCCAAATTTCAACCAAGTACTTCTGTGTCTCCCTTGGAAAATGAGCAGTCTGTCCTGATGGCGTGAGGCGGAGCCATGTCACTCAGTGCCTTCGCACGCACCCAGAGGGCTGAACACTTGAACGTGTGCTCCCGAATGCCCTCCAGCCCTGCCCTGACTGGTGAGCGATGAAACATGGTCTGGAGCAGTTTATTGCCTCAAGATGCTGGCTAGCTGTGGAGTAGCTTTTGAGCAAGGGATGTCAAGAGAGAGGTTCGGCACAGCAGCTGTCCCTCTGGAACATGCTCGCAGACATCTGAGGTCCACTTGTCATTTAGGGAACATGCTTCTGCCCTGGGGTGCCCCCATAATCTAGAAGTCCTAGAAGCTAGGATGGGGCCATCGCCCTATCCTGGGAAGGTAATGGTTATTCAGAGGAGAGGACAGCCACTGAGGATGAAGCGACTGAGAAAGCTTCAAAGAGAGACTGGCATCTGTGCCAGCCAGGCCTTGAAGACCGCGTTTCTGAGAGGGATAAAGGGAAGGCCTTCCGAGCCCAAGCTTTCCCCGTGCTGTGGAGAAGGCACACAGGAGGATATAAGCAGGTATGCCCGGAGAATGACAATTAGACCAGCGGGGCTGGAGAGGTGCGCTCCTGTCAGAGAATATTGCAAGCTAAGACAGGACAGAAATACCCTGCAGTGTTCTGCAGGTAAGATCAATGGTTCATTTACCCAGCTTCAAAAGGCTGCAAATAGCTATTTTTTATGGAAAAGAAATTCAATAATTCGTATCACTTGCTGCTATGAATCTGGCGAAAACCCTCCCTGAAGGCTGTAACCAGTGGCCGCCGGAGCCCTGCACTCAGGCAGCGGTATTGTAACTCTGCTGGGAGAGTCGGACCGCATTGAGTTCATGGGGCCGCTCCACCGTCTGAACAGGGTTCCCAGAGTCCCTGGCTCCTTTGCTGGCCTCCACTTTGTAGTTTTGTGCAGATGTAGAGAGAGTCAACTCCGGGGAGGGCGAGACTGCGGGGGTGCGAGGACAGGTGAGGCACAACGGCAGTCCTGCTCAAGTGCAGACAAGGTGAGATGCTCTGATAATGCAGGGCAACGTGTCAAAGAAAAGCTGAGTGAGGACACAGAGGCGAGGGCACAAATGGATGTGGACCAACTGGAACTCTCGCGCGCTGCTGGTGGGAATCTGAGCCCATTTTGAAAAACAGGTTGGCAGTTTCTGACAAAGCAAAATGTACATCTACCCTGTGACTCAGCAATCCCACTCCCAGGTATTTTCCCGGGGGGAGCAAACATATATCCACACACAAAAAATCTTGAATAAGAATTTACATAATACCTTTAAATACTCAAAAAAAAAAAAAACCTGAGAAAAAGGTAAATGTATATTTAACAGGAAATGGATAAAGAAATTGTGGCAGATTCTTATAATGGAAAATACTCAGCAAACAAAAGGAATGAACTACTGACAAATGTAACGACATGGATGCATCTCAAAATCAGGGTGTAGTGCTAGAGAAATCTGACCCAGTCCTCTGTGTGTTTCCATGACATGAAGTTCAGGCAAAGGCAAAACTAGTCTCTGGGGATAGAAATCGGAACAGTGGTTGCCTCTGGAGATGGGGGTGAGTTTGGATGTTGACTACAAAGGAGAATGAGGAAGCCTGTCTGGAGTGACGGAAATGTTGTATCTTGATTTGGGTGGTGGTTTACACAGGTGTGCGTGGTTATCAAAATGTCAGACTAGGTGCACTTTACTGAATGTCAATTATATCTCAGGGAAAAAATGAAAAAAAAAAAAAAGGGAGTTGGGCAAAAGACAGCATGGCTTCATGAAAATGCTCTTGAGCAATATTCACAGAGCACTCCAGGGATGAGACAGGAAGATACATGGTAGGGGGTTGAGAAGGTGAACTGTGGGTCCCTGGAGGAACTGTGTGAGGCATGGGGGTTATGGCCAGAAAGGTAGGAGAGGTTGTAACAGTGGATGGGGTGGTAGGGCACAGAAAGTGCTGACTACGTATTCCATTAAGATTTGCCAGGAAAGAGAAGGGAAACAGAAAAATAATTTAAAGAATTTAAATAGCCTTGGGAACGTTTTCGCTCGTTTGTAGGCCGAAGGGCAGAATGCATTGAAGGGGGGAGATTGAAGAGAGATCACTCACAGAGGATAGCCTGGCAGACTTAGAAATAAGGGGGACCTGCTACCTGTCCGTGAGAAGTCGTGAAACGGTAAAGGGTGGAGGGAGAGAAAGTCATGAGGGCTCCAGATGGACGTCCTCTAACTTCTCAATGGGTGGGAGGGGAGCCCTTCAGGGAGAGGGACAAAGAGGTCCAGCTGGGGCTTGTGGAGCATGAACAATGTTCAGAACAGGGTGCGACAGAACATTTGAAAGAAGGTTTTCCTGAGATAGAGGGAACAATTCTGTGAGTTACAGAGCATCGATTGGTAATGGAGGTGATTGCCCAGGCTGACATGGGCAAGGCATGCAGAATGGAAGCAGATGGTGACTACTGTGAACATACTTAAGATGGGTCATGGTTAGATGTGGGGATGACACAGGACAGGGCCAACAGAGATTATGAAAAGGTCAAGGGCCTGGGAATCAGGGAAAGAGGAGCAGGTTCAGGAGGCACAAGAAATTTGATACGAATAAGGCAGTCTTGATCAGTGAAGGTAGTTTTATGGCTCAAGATATTTGGAGGGGAGCCATTCTGAATGATGAGTCCCAAGGCAGTCTGATGGCTGGGTTGAATGGTAATGACATTCAGCACTGGAAGTCGGCATCACAAGGGGGGATGACAGAAGAGGTGTAGGGAGAGAGGCCCAGCCAAAGGATGAAGTCCTTGAGAAAATGCGCCGGGTTGTATCTACTCACGAGTTTCACTCTCTCCCCAGGCAAACTGGAAACTGACCAGCGCTTTGCTTACAAAGTGCTATTTTAAATACTATATTATTGGCTATATTCTACTCTTTTTATTCTATGAAACTGAAAATGCTTCAGGATTTGTTTTAAAGTTGATCTTAATCAAGTCTCTCTGAGTAACACAGAAGTAGATTTTCCTGTCATTTGACAAATGAGGCCTTCCTTCAGCATCTCATTCTACCACCCCCTGCCCCCCCTGCCAAAGCCTTCCTCCCAGTCGAGGTGGGATTCCGGTGCGCAGAAGTGATTGCTGAAATCACTCAGCTACGCAGGAAGTGATTCCATTACACAACGGGCACAAGATGGCACAGGTCTCAGTACCTGAAAGAAGTCACATGTTATGCACTTAGAAAAATAAAAATTATGAAAAGAAAGGAGTGGGTTTGTTCTTAGTTATATTTCCTGTTATTTTATTGATTTTTATTGAAATAATTCCTCCACACCTTTAAAAATCAGAGTTCTTATTTAAGGACTCCCAGACTCCTGTATCAGTAAATATACTCAAACAACCAAAGGGAGATTTCGGTATCATGAGTCAGAAGGAAATGACAACAGAACTGTTTCTACTACTTACTGATTATGTATCTCTTGACAAAATATTTCCTCTCTGTGCCTCAAATTCCTCGTGGAGAAATTGTAGAAGTGAAAGAGTTACACAATGTGGAATATAAGTATTGAATATACTTTTGAAACAGTGAATCATCAGTGAGTCCTTAAGCAGAAATTAAATTAACAAAAAATGTCAACCGTGATCTGAAACAGCGTTCTAGGAAGGCATGTGTCACGAAGAATCCTCTGGAAACCGTGCTGACTAATGAGACGAGAGCTTCCACATCCTCCCAGCGCGTCTACGTTCTCAACAGCATCAGCACCCACGTACTCTGTCTTCCTGCCCATTCCCAAAGAGGCATGCTCTGCCCATCACCATAGAAGCATGCTCCTCCCTCAGTTACCTGCTAAGCTACATCCTCACCTCCTTCAAGTCTATTTACGTCTTACCTCTCCCTGGCCAACCTGTTTAGTACAATGTCCTGTCTCCATCCACCTCTAGCACTCTTAGTTCCCCTTACTCTCCTCTACTTTTCTCTTTTCCGTAGCATTCTCTAACTTCTAACATTCTATAGTTTGCTTATTTATTATCTGTCTTTCCCATATCATCATCCAATAGAACTTTCTGCAGTGGAAATGTGCTAGGTCTGCCGTGTCTAACATACCAGCCACGTGGGGCAATTGAGCACTACAAATGTGGCTAGTGCAGCTAAAGAATTTAATTTTCAGTGTTGCTTAAGTTAAATTCGGATTTTAATTTAAATAGCCACATGTGCCTAGGAGCTACCCTACCAGGAACAGCTCTAGAATCTGAGTGCCATGAGAGGAAGGAACTTGGCTTCATTTACCAAGGTCTCTGAAGCCTCTGGCAGACTTCCTGACACAGAGTAGGTGCTCAACAATGTGCTAATAAATGTACCAGCGAAGTCCAAGACCAACTTTTCCACGGCCTTTCAGTCTATCACTTAGGAAACTAACCCTTAGGAAACTCCCCTATTCCCCAGCATTTCAAGTGTAAAACTGATTGATGGATACACAGATCCAGAAGTCCGGTCAGATGTTCTCTGGCAGACACGTCCTATGAGTAAGCACAGTGCCTAGAAAGCACGTATGCTCACACACATAAATTAAGGAAACAAACAATCCCTCCTGCATAGAATCCAAACGCTCCCACCTTGCTAATATGTAACCCACTTGTTTCATTTGTGGTCGTCATCAGAATTCAGGGCAGGCACTGTCCACAGCTGTGGTCTTGCAGGGAGGGAGGTTAATGTAAATCTATATTGCACCGCACCATCCCAGTGGTGCAGAAGATGAGGGCACATTTCAGCTTTCCCTTATCAGCAGGCTGAGGCCCCAGAATATAATGTTTTATGCTACTGCATCCTGGAACCCAAGCAGAATTACCAAACAGACATACAAATTTATGTGATTTTAGAAGAATGAAAGTACTATGTAGGAAATGAAATAACTATAGGTTGAGTGATATTTGAAAAGCTATTTTGGAGATGAAATATAAAATCAATCTTATGACACCAAATTAAGAGTTTTAAACTGTCTCCTTCCAAAATCTTGCCTTGAAGATCCGCAAGACCAGTGTTTGCCGTTGTACTAAGGTATCAAAGAAGCTGCAAGTGGTTTGCTACACTTCAGCGACACTAAGGGTTAAGCAATATTCTGCTTGTATTATCTGCTTAGTTCCACACATTTCTAGTAAAAGTACCACGTTGTTATGTCTGTAATTTGCTAAAAAATACTTCAGCATCTATTTGTGAACCAATATTCACCATGGCAATATTCGCAGTAGCCAAAGGTGGAACCAACTCAAACATCCATTGACAGATAAACAAAATGTGGCTTATACATACAATGGAATATTATTCAGCCTTGCAAAGAAATCAAATTCTAGCACATGCTACAACATGAATGGACTTTAAAGACATTATGCTATTGGCAAACTGCATCCAACAATACATTAAAAAGATCATACACCATGACCAAGTGAGATTCATCCCAGGGATGCAAGGTTGGTTCAACATTCGTAAATCAGTAAATGTAATACATCACATAAACAAAAGCAAAGACAAAAATCACATGATCATATCAATAGATGCACAAAAAGCATTTGATAAGGTACAGCACTCATTTATAATAAAAACACTCAGCAAAGTAGGAATAGAGGGAGCATTTCTCAACATAATAAAGGCCATATATGAGAGACCTTCAGCCAACATCATACTCAAAGGGCAAAAACTAAGATATTCTACACTAAGATCAAGAACAAGACAAGGTTGTTCACTTTCACCACTTCTATTCAATATAGTATTGGAAGTCTTAGCCACAGCAATTACACAAGAAAAGGAAATAAAAGGCATCCAAATTGGAAAGGAGGAAACAAAACTATCATTGTTTGCATGTACACATGATAGTGTACATAGAAAATCTTATAAACTCAACCAAAAAGCTGCTCGACCTAATAAATGAATTTGGCCAAACAGCTGGATACAAAGTCAATATCCAGAAATCAAAGGCATTTTTGTATACCAGCAATGAAACAGTGGAAGCAGAAATCAACAAAAAAATCCCATTTGATATAGCAAAAAGAAAAATAAAATACCTAGGAATAAACCTAACCAAGGAGGTAAAATACCTGTATGCAGAAAACTACACAACACTGAAGAAAGAAATCAAGGAAGACACAAACAAATGGAAATGGATACCGTGTTCGTGGATTGGAAGAATTAACATCATCAAAATGTCCATACTACCCAAAGCAATTTACAGATTCAATGCAATACCTATTAAAGTACCAATGGCATATTTCACAGACATAGAACAAAGACTTCAAAAATTTATATGGAACCATAAATGACCTTGAATAGCTGCAGCAATTTTGAAAAAGAAGAACAATGTAGGAGGGATCACAATACCTGTCACCAAACTGTATTAAAAAGCTACTGTAATCAAAACAGTCTGGTACTGGCATAAAAACAGGCACATGGACCAGTGGAATAGAATAGAGAGCCCAGAAATAAACCCAAGTCTCTACGGTCAATTAATATTCGACAAAGGGGGCAGCAACATAAAATGGAGTAAAAATAGCCTCTTCAACAAGTGGTGTTGGGAGAACTGGACAGCTATGTGTAAAAAAATGAAACTCGAGCACCAACTTACACCATACACAAAAATAAATTCAAGGTGGATAAAAGATTTAAATATAAGCCGTGACACCATTAAAGTCCTAGAGAAGAACATAGGCAGGAGAATCTCAGATATTTCACACAGCAACATTTTTACTGATATGTCCCCTAAAGCAAGGGACATAAAGGAAAGAATAAACAAATGGGATCTCATCAAAATAAAAAGCTTCTGCATGGCTAAAGAAAACAGTATTAAAATAAAAAGAGAACCAACTGTATGGGAAAACATATTTTCCAATGATACCTCAGACAAGGGTTTAATCTCCAAAATATATAAGGAACTTACACGACTCCACTCTAAGAAGACAAGCAACCCAATTAAAAAATGGGCAAAGGACTTGAACAGACACTTCTCCAAGGAGGACATACAGAGGATCCAGAGACACATGAAAAGATGCTCAATATCGCTAGCAGTCAGAGAGATGCAAATTAAAACCACAATGAGATACCACTTCACACCAGTCAGAATGGCCATCATAAACAAAGCAACAAACAACAAGTGTTGGAGAGGTTGTGGAGAAAAGGGGACCTTAGTGCATTGTTGGTGGGAATGCAGACTGGTACAGCCAATGAGGAAAACAGTATGGAATTTTCTCAGGAAACTAAAAATGGAACTGTCTTTTGATCCAGCAAATCCACTGCTAGGATTATATCCTAAGGACCCTGAAACACCAGTCCGAAAGAACCTATGCACCCCAATGTTCATAGCAGCACAATTTACAATAGCCAAGTGCTGGAAGCAACCCAGGTGCCCATCAGTAAATAAATGGATCAAAAAACTATGGTACATTTACACAATGGAATTCTATGCAGCAGAAAGAAAGAAGGAGCTCCTACCCTTCATGACAGCATGGATGGAACTGGAGAGCATTATGCTAAGTGAAATAAGCCAGGTGGTGAAAGACAAATATCATATGATCTCACATTTAACAGGAACCTAATCAAAAAATAAACAAGCAAAATATAACCAAAGACACTGAAATTAAGAACAGGCTGACAGTCACCAGAGGGGAGAGAGGAGGGAATTTCAGGGGAAAAGGGGAAGGGGTTGGAGCAACAAGTATGAAGGTCACATGGACAAAAACTAGGGGGGTGGGTATGGGAGGGATGTGGGGAGGGTTGGGGCAGTGGGCTGGGATGGAAGTAAAAGACAGATAACTATACAAGAACAACAATTAAAATTTAAAAAATAAGGCAAAAAAAATAAGTCAGACATAAAGAAAAAAATATTGCACGATTCCACTTCCACGAGGGGCCTGGAGCAGTGAGATTCATAGAAATAGAAAGTGGAGGGTGGTTGCTAAGGGATCGGTGAAGGGGCAAAGCAGGGTTATTGTTATTATCGTTTTATGGGTAGAGAGTTAAACTTTCAGTTTGGGAAGATGAAAAAGTTCTGGAGATGAATGGTGGTAATGAACAACAATGTGAACGCACTTCATGCCACTCAACGCTACACTTAAAAATGGCTAAAGGGGTCAGTTTTATATTATGCATATTCTACAACAATTATAAAAGTACATCAGGATTTGCAGTGTGATACAGTGTGGTCATTACTTAGATTAAGCTATAACCTGGGTGATGTCTGCATGCTAATCAAAAAAGCACAGGGCTGAGGTGGTCTCTCCAACAAGTGATCACAGTTTCTCTTTTCTGTATCTGGATTCACAATGTTTTGCCAATTAACATACTGAAAATCAGAAAGGCTGTCTTTTTTAATTGATGAAAATAGTAGTTTGCTTTGTAGCATGGTGACTATTAGAAATAGGCTCTCCTTAGTGAAATTGAAAATATATATTTATATATGGATTGGCAGAAATGTTTTAGACACCCCTCATGCTTGCCTATGAGGGCATAATTCAATTACGCCATTAGCTGTTAGCATCATTCATGATGCTAAATCTAGGCTAAATCCCTACGCGGTCTTCTCTCCTCCCAGGATCACTGGACGATGCTGGGTCCTTGATGTTAGCCACGAGAGTGATGAAACCTCGCTCACTGAGTCTTCATGAGGGCACCCAGTGAATGTTTTGTGCAAGAGGGGGTTGGACCACCTAAAAGTAGAGAGCTATAACATGCTCTCGCTGATAGAACAGGTCGCATGAACTGAATGTGTGTGTCAACTTGCTAATACATGTGGCACTGAAAGAATATTTTATAGGTGGCAGTATTTGCCTGAGATCTCTGTTCATTATAACCCAGCATTGAAGTTGTTAGGTAAGGAAGAAACCCTTACCTGGAAACTTCTTCAGAGGCTAGCATGATTCATCAGAAATGACCTAAGAGTCACACGTGACCATGTCAGCCCAGCTCAGCTCACTGCCACCAGCGATGAAGTCAGAAGGAAATCCCGGTGCCAAAGGACACGGGAAACCAAACCATGAAGAGTAAGATTATTAGTCCTGGGAATACACAGTGAGGTCGTTCACTTTGCCCCCCTTGCTCATTTTAGAGATTAAAGGCTTGGGGCTCAGAAATGCCAAGTGGAGGTTACGGGGCAAGGGCGAGGGAGGCAGATGGAGCGGATGCTGTCAGCATGACACTCAGAGCCCACGCACGGCACGCAGCTTCCCCGTCAGACATGGGTGTCCTACCTCAGAGCAGGCTGGGAGGGCTGGAGATGGGTCAGCCCTTGGCCAGTGATGAAAGCGCCCTCCTCTCACGCGGGGTACCTATGAGGCCTGCTCTGCACTGTCTTCCAGAGACCACCCGTGCCCCCCAGAGGTAACCTGCTCAATTACACCCTGCTTATTAGCTTCCTTCCCTTCTCTGACTCATTTCTGCATTGCCCCTCAGTGCTTCCTGGGATCACATTCCAAGTAAACTACCTTCCTCAAATCTTCGGGGGGGGGGGGAAGCTTTTGGGGGAATATAACCTGAGGCAATCATGAAAATCTCCCAAGGTAACCAGCCAGCCAGCCACCAGGTTGCAGAGTTGGACTGTGAATCCAGGTTTATCTGGGTTTGAGGATCACACTCTTCTATTCCACATATTTGAGTTAACACGTCCCCCGCCCCCATTCCTGAGTAAGTAGAGATAAGACCAAGAAGGAAGAAGGGAATGAAGTCACAGAAAGAAACTCTTGAGTTTTCTAAATGATTTGGTTGGTTGGTTGGCATCTCAGACTCTCATGCCCTCAGAGTTATACTCATACCCTGCATTGCGGCAACAGGGAGCAACTTGTGTCAGCGGTGGTCCATAGTCTGGCTAGCCAATGCAGTAGGCTGCATTATGCCTCCCAAGGCGTGCACAGTCCGAGTCCCCAGAACCTGTGCATGTTACTTTAAATGGCAAAGGGGACTAGCAGATGTGATTAAATTAGGGATCTTGAGATGGGGAGATAATCGTGGGATCCACTGGATCCTTATCACAAGGATCCTTATAAAAGGGACCGGAGTCAGAGAAGGAGGAAGTGTGATGAGGGAAGTGGAGATAAGAGTGATGCACTTTGACAGAGAGGAAGGGGTCACAAGGCCACAGGTGTGTCCAACTTGTGGCCTGCAGGCCACAGGCAGCCCAGGATGGCTGTGAATGTGGCCCAACAAAAAAAATCACACCTTTACTCAGAAGATGAGACTTTTCCGTGATTACGTGTTGCAGTGTATTTAATGTGTGGCCCAGAGATGCCAAAAAGTCCGCACCCCTGCTAGGAGCTGAGAAAGGCCCAGAAGTAGATTTTCTCTTCAGAACCTCCAGAAAGAACCTTCCCTGCTGAACACCGTACTTCAGTCCAGAGAAACTGACTTCTAACGTGTGTAAGAGAACAACTCTCTGTTGTTTCAACCACACTAAGTGTGTGGTGAGTTGTTACAAGGGCAACAGGAAGTGAACACACTGGCTAGGCATCGCCAGTGGTAATAATGGGCTGTATTTATTCAGCCCTTGCAATGTCCCAGCCCAGTGCTGCACTTCATGGGACCATCCCGCCTCAGCCTCCCCGCAGCCCCTGTGAGGAACCATTCTTTAATTTGAGCTGCTCGTTTCCCAGGTGAGGACACTGAGAGTTAGTGGGGTGAAGAACAGGCTTCAATCCCACAGCTAATAACTGACTCGGGCCTTCCTGACCTCCAAACCATGTTTCTGATGAAAACACCAAAATCTAAGTCTTTGAAACTGCAGGTGAAAGCAGTAAGTGGAAGAAGACATAGTCAACGTGGCAAAGCGGGCGAAGCGGCCAGCCTGCAACCGCGTGCCGAACCGGGGGAAACAGAGACGCACACACCTGCCCTGCTGCACAGAAATCCCTCCGGCCTCGCCCGCCTTTCCCATCGCAGAACCTGTTCTCCCCAGTGTTCCTGGAAAAGGGCAGCGTAACCCAGACAATTACTGTGGTTGGATGGGAATAATTCAGTAATTAGGTGTTTGGGTTTCTAAGGTCTTCATAGCTTCTAGCTTCTGTCAAAATTGAGCCAACAAGAAATTGCCCCAGCAGCTTTCTCAAAATCAGAGGTGGCTTTAAAAATTCAGAAAGAAATAAGTCCTTTTTATATTTGTTCAGTTTAAGTGAATTTTCATTTTTAAAACAAAAAGCTCACATGATCATATTCCTTTTTAAAAGGAGCAGGATTGGACTAGATTTGTCTCCCTCACTGTACTGTACTGTATGCTTGTCCACAGCAGGAGGTAGGTCTGATATACCTTTTTTCTTCTCTCTTTAGCACACAGTAAGAGAGAGAGAAAGAGAGACAGAGAGAGAGAGAGAGAGAGAGAGAGAGAGAGAGAGAGAGAGAGAGACTGAGATTTCACCAATAATGAAGGGCCAAGTAAATGAAGAAAGCAGTGTGTGGGAAGGGAGGCTGATGTAGTACTTTCACGGAAGTCTTGGATCTATCTATGTACGTGAATGATTTGCACTTACACACTGACAGGAGGTTTCTTTGTTGGAACTCTGTGGAGCCATCCTTTACCCCAAGAGTGGAGGGAGATTTCACTTTGCCTGTGCTAACTCTGACCTACTTGTGCTGGCTTTTAGACCCCTACATGGCAAAAAGAATACACGGCTAAATGAAGACGCAGCTGGAAAGAATGTGATTGCTTAGTGATGTCTGCTTTGGCGTCAGAATAAGGGAGCTGCTCGGAGCGCTGTGCTTTTGCTGAAACCATCTGTGCGATCTAACCAACTATGGGCAGAACATACTGTTCGAATTGTTGTGAGATGATGCCAGTGTCGTTGAAGCGACCTCTACTCCAGGAATGTGCAGTTTCCACTTCTGCTTCTTCAATAGTTTCTTTAGATGACAACCCAAATACTTTCACTTCTAGGCACACTCAGAAACAATGACTTTAATTTGAGAATATATTTGAAAAGAAGTTTAAATCAATGTTTAAGTTCTCTGTAGAGAAGAAATGTTACATGTGCTAAGAATCGTGAACAACAATAAAGCTTTGTCTAACGTTTCTTAACAATACAAGAGTGGCTGAGTATTATTCTAATCAAGTTCCTCCACTGACTCGGTGAATGACGGGATCTTTGCTTCCCACATAACACTTTTGTGAAATGAATGCATACAATCCACGATAATTTAAATTAATTACGTAACTTTAACTTGAAAATCACTTCTAAAACTTACTTAGGAAACTTCAAAGAATTTTCTTGTGTCCTGTTTTGAAATTGTTCAACAAGCAATCATAATGCCTCATCTTTTCCCCTTTCTCTTCCCAGACACGTCTCCTGGGGCCATTCTATGAACCACTTCCTCATGCCATGAAAACCACCTGAATCCAAAGGCCACCCAGAATGTTGTTTTCATCAATAATAGCAATAATAATTCCATTTTCTAAATGGCAAAAGTTTACAATTTTTCATCTGTCCTATCTTCTTGGTTTTATTTGATATATGTCCTGTAGTGTCATTCCAAAATTATAGATATTAAATGACTCTAAAAGAGGTTACTGAGTAAGTGGCAGGGCTAGGACACAAACCCAGATAGTGTGACTGCATCCATATTCCCAACCCTGATCTGCCTGGTTTCCATAACATTCCCATTCCTGTGACCCAGGTGAAGCCCATGTCCCCACTGCACCGGGAAGGGTAATTCCCTTTGCTACTATTTCTCTCTGTTCTCCTTGCTGGGTCTTCCCACCTCTCTCTCCCCCACCTATTCATAGTCTATCATTCTTCAGGGCTCTCCTCTCCTCTACCATCTTCATACATCTCTACAGTCTCTCTGAACATCTTCCAATTTTACATTTTAGTACCTGATGGTATATTCCTTTATGCCGTTTTATCCCCACATGTCCAACAAGTAGATGTTGAGGATCTACATAGGCCACGTGCTTTCCAGGCGCTGGGATACAGCAGCGAACACGGCTGTTTCTCATGGAGTTTACATTCCAGCTGGGGCTCCTGCTTCTAGTGTTCGCATCTAGGTTTTAAGCTCCTTTACTGTAGTAAGCATGCTCATATTTTCTCTATGCCATGAAGGAGCAATACAATTTCATGGCTGTATCACTGAACGAATACAGTGGTTATCCTGATGGTATATGTATGTAGCTAGCTAAGGTCAGGGGACCCCGCAAGTAAACTCACTTGAGGTTCCAGATGATTCTCCTCTCCCATAGTTTTCTAACTCTGGGAAGTCTACACGGCTGTTGAGTAAGGCACTTTAGGCAATCTCTAGGAGGAAACTTGTAAAGGAATTGTAAGGAGGAGCTACCTGGAGATTGGTTTCCTGTATACGCAAAAGCAATATCCAAAATATCCATTTCTCAGAGATATGCCCGGAAAGTCCCACCACACTTGGGAACATTTTAAGAGGTTTTGAATTACTGGGCTCATTAATATGTTTTTCCCTCCTTTGATCTTTTCCTTGAGGACAACTAAAGCTGCTCTGACTTATAACATTTCAGGGCTGGCGAGAATTTAGCACCAGGAGAAACCACTTGCTCAGAAAAACATATTTTGAGACTTTTTACTGTAACCAAAATGGACAAGGGTGGAGTTGAACCCACCAAAACAAACACCTTTCCCTCCCAAATTTGATAGGAAGTGATCAGAGAGAGAGTTTTAGGACTTCTTCCAGACAATTCATCTTGGGAAATCTGGCATCTCGAATGTTCTAAAACTTGGTTAAAAAAAAAAAAAATACTTGGTTGCTGTGTTAGATTAATATTTAGCAGGCCTAAGCCTAAGGCAGTCTTGCCCACAAAATTTCTGAATTTTTTTAGACACACGTTATTATAGAGTCTAGTTTTTATGTAAATCGTGGGATACGAGTGGCTGATTCTGGGAGTTAATTTGCATAATGACCGCCTTTCCTCTTGGGAGGAAATGTGAAGGAAATCGTGGGACTGTTACCAATTCTTCTAGTTACCCAAGATCGTATGTCCTCCAGAGACAGGTGATGTGACTCCCAGGACAGCCAGACCCACTCAGACCCAATGAGAGCAACTCTTGGGCCAGAAAATAGAATGACTTGGTGGCAGCCCTTGGACACAATCCGAAGAGAGTTTTAGTAATAGGCAGGGGTATGGCACTGAGCTATGCTGTCTAAACCTATCCCTTAAAATTAATTCTGGGGATGCTTGTGGAAGGACTTTTGAAGACACAGAGAGTTTCTGGAGGAACAAGTAGGGCTTCTGTAGAGAGCTTTGTCCAGAGCTGGTTTGGAGTGCGCAATATACCTCTTCTCTAAAGGACCTAGAAGCAGTTTAAGAGGGAGGAAGGCACTGGAGAAAGCTTTTTAGAGTTGATGACAGGGCACAACACAGATGGCCTGGCCCCATGAGACTGCGCACTTTGGGAGCAGAGACTGTCTTGTCTGTGACTGACTCCTCAAGACGCAGCATAGTGATTGGTTCATGGTAGGTCCTCAACTGATGTTTTGAACTGAACTAAATAGGAAGTAGCTGCAGAAAGCTGTAATCAAGAAAAAAGTCATTAGTGTAAAGTTGGGAAGATTGTATTATTTCTGTAACCCCATCTGCCTCCACCATCCTATCATGAGGCCTCATCGGTATCTGAGAAAAAGCTGGGGGAAGAGTTTGGAACTTGCAGAATATGCAGAGTAACCGGCATAATGAAGAGGATAAAGGCTGTGGCAGAGACAATGCCATGTGCTAGCCGTCCACTTTATCCTTTTGTTTTTTCTTCTATACACACAGAAAGGCTACATTTCACAAGTTCCCTGCAGCTAGATGGGGCTGTGTACCTTGTTCTGGCCAATGGCATTTGGCAGAGGTTGAGTATGCTACATCTAGGCCAGGCCCCCAAACCTCTCTTGTCATCTTTAATTCACCCCCCTCTCTTTCCTTATCTGGTAGACCAGACGCAGAGGTTTTATTGGAGGACATCAAGGGTCTGAGGCCTTAGTGCACAGAGAGGCCAGTAGGAGGAAGGAGTTTAGATACCCGAATAATTGTGTGGTGTTCAACATCCTTTCCCAAACACTGATCCTCACTGGGCAGTGACATGAGTGGGAACTAAATGTTTATTTGTCATTCCTCTGAGAGGGGAGTGTTAGCTGCAGCTGCTGTACCTTAGTCACTGGGACCTTGAACTCTCCGATTCCTAATAGACCGCGGCTAGAGGATGGGGGCTATAATCATGTGCATATTTCCATGTGTACACACTGTCTCACAAATGCAATTTGTTAAGCATTTTCCATATGCAAGGCATCAAATAAGTAGCAAGCCAGGCATTTCAATGTATTCTTTGTGTTCTCATAAATTTAAAGAAGAGAGTCTAAGGTTGACATACTCATCAAGTAGTCATGTCAGAATTGGCCACCGCCAGCTTCATGTTGTTTGTGATCATTAGCTATTTCCCCTGAGAAAATGCATCCAAAAAATTGTTCTCTAATAAAAACAGAGCATAGAGTTCCCTCACCGAGTAAAAGTATTTGCAGTTTCCTGAGAAAGCCATAGAGTCGATGAGTCAAGCTCACCAGGCTGCTTTCTGGGCAGGAGAAGCTCAACTGTACAGCTGATGAAAATGACACAAAGGGCCTTCTCAAGGCTAGAACTGCAGTGTTCAAATGTGGGGTCTCGGGATAGCTCAGTTCTTCCCAGGCTGTTAAGTTACCTTTAAGGAAAGGCTGACTCTGCCTAGGGAAGTGGGTATGGATAGGAGGCACAACTAATACGGGAATGGACTCAGTTCTGGGAGGGAAGTGCATGTCAGTTCAAAGTTTTGGGAGGATGCTTTGATGATGCCTGCATAGTGCATAGCAGCACTCAAGAGATTCTTAGGCATGAGCGACTACGCTCCCCTTCCTTCCCTGCAGGAAGGAAGCCTCCGCCAAAGCCTCTTGCTTTACACCTTTGCTGTAAAGCAGGGTAAGAAGAGGTTGCTGTTCTAGTCCCTTTAAGTCCCATCCACTCTTCACCCCTTGGCCTTCTGCACCGATTAGGACTCAACCACACAGGCACATGTCAAATACCACCTCCCCCAGAAAGACTTTCCTGAGCTTTTCTCAATCAGGTTAAAACTGCCTTTCTTCTCAAGTTCCATAGCACTTATCAGTTTTGCCATTTATAATTATTTGCCTAGTTATTGACTTAGGTTCATATCTTATTTCTCTTTTTAGGTGGTGAGCTTCAGGAAACAACTGTATTTTATTCAAATACCTAATTCAATCACAATGTGGATTATAGCAAATGTTTTGAATTGATTTTCCATGCTCTCTCTCAGAGTAATAGGATGCAATAAGGTTAGTATCAGGGCATGGGAAATATTTTGTACCCTGGCGACTATTTCATGTGCTAAAGTCCTGACTCAGTTACTTATAAGCTATGTGACTTGGCTAAAGTACTTACCTCTTCTCTTCGGTTTTCTCACCAATTAAATGACACTAATAATAAGATTATACACACAAAACCCTTAGAAAGTTCTTGGCATATAGTAAGAAATCAACAAATGTAGTCACCAACACCAATACCCCCCCTGCCAACACCACCATGGCTGCTACAATTTCACTGAAAAATTGTGGGTGATCTTTGTTATTTTAAATAGGGATAACAGAGCCAAATGCCTTTGGGGTCCAGGCAGGTAACATTAGTGGTTAAAGTCAAGTAAAATGTTTGAAGTTCAGGACTAGGTGATGAGAAGAAAAAAATAACCAATAATTATATGTGTATAAGGGTAAGAGTAATATTATGTTGTAGGTTTACTATGATAATACAAAGGCAGGGTACCAAACCATCTTAGGTACCGAATGGAGGCACAATAACCAAAACAGCAACAACAATAATTGCTAACATTTCCTGAGTATGTTAAGATGTTGTTATCTCAACTGAGCCTTAAAAGATAAGTAGCCAGGAGGATTAGAAAGGAATAATTGGAAGGAGCAACATATAAAGGGAGGAATTATGAGATAATCTGGTGCTTTAAAGGAACTTCTAGAAGGATGTTGTGGCCAGAGTGAAGATACTCATGGAAAACTGGTGAAAAGACCAGGCTGGAGAGTTTGGCAGGTGTCAGGTAGAGAAGAACATCATAGGCCATGCTCAAGAGTTTGCCAAGAAAGCAATGGGAAGCCACATTTTAGGAAGATAACTGGAAACAATGTAGTAATGAAAAATTTTGAGTGCCTTAACTAAAACAACAGCGCACTGAATAGAGGAGAAGTTATGTTTAGAAAGTAGATTGTAGGAATCAATTGAATGGAGAGTGCTGAATGAGGCAGAGAGGTCTAAGTCAACGCCAGACTTTCAGGTTTGAATGATCAAAATGACGATTTGCTCTTCCTAGAGATGGGTGGGAGAGTGAGATAAAAGTTCAGCCACATTGAGTTTTAAGTTCCTACAGGGCATCCAAGTGGTAATGTCAGCTACGTGGATTTTAACACCTGGAGATCAGATTTGGAACCCTGTAGCGTTGTTTTCTAGAAGCAGTGAACTAAACAAGAAGAAAAGAGTCCAAGGATGATGCCCTAGCACACATAACATTTAAGAGACCAGCGCAAGGAGAGGGACCTGAAAAGGCACGTGGAAGAGGGAGGTGCCAAACTAGGCAAGACAGGTGCACAGAAGCTATGAAAGTAAAGAGTTTCGGGATGTGGGAGTGGTCAATGGTGCAAATGTTTCAGAAAAAGCAAGTAAGGAAAGGAGTAGAAGGGGCTCATTCGATTGGCCAAAAGGAGAACCTTGGGGCCCTTGGAAGGAGTCCTCATGGACTGCTGCAGGTGGAATTCAGACTGCAATGTGAGAAGAAATGCGTGGGAAGAGGCAAGCATGGCTGCAAAGAAAAGAAAGAGCTGGAGGGTCATGGGGTCATGTGAAGTGTTTGCATTCTATTAATAATGGAAAAGACATGAGAATATTTTATATTCTGAAGGGACAACTTTAGAGAAGAGAGAGACAGAACTGAAGCTACAGAATAGAAGTAATTGCCAGTGTGAGGTGCTTGTGGGGTACAGCTGGTAGAGAATGCAAAAGAAGAGGAACACATATCCTATGATATTCACAAGAGTGGGAATGGATGGATAACGAACCGCTCTTTGCTGAGTGAGAGAGGAAATGGAGGGCGGGAGAATGTGGTCAGGGCTGACAGTCTGGGAGAGGGACTGACTGAAGACATGTGGCAGGAGTATGAGGCCTCACTGAGGGCCCAGCAGAGGTTGGAGGCCAAGAATCTGCAGAGGCACCAACTTAGTGGGCATGCGACTGTGTCAAGTAGCTCTTGCTTGTCCAGTAGAGACGAGGCAAAGAAGGCAGACGAATGAATGGATCCAAGAGCTACAGATGTCTGGGGGGGAAGCTAATGCTCCTGAACTGCTCAGTGATTGCCTCAGCCTGAGATTTCATTACGAGTCTGAACAATTTGCAAACCTGCAAATCACTTGAGATTTTCCCCAAGCTGCGTCGAATACTAATTCATCTCGATAGACAGTGTAACCTGCAAGGGAATTGGAGCCTTTAAACTCAATTCTCTCTTGACATTTGAGAAATGAATGGAGAATTATATGCCCAATTCTTAATCCCTGGAGAGCCAAGCACAAAAGTGTTTCATAAGAGTTATCAGAGGAAAGTTTTGTTCTTCTTAGAATTCTCATTCAGGAGAAAAGAAAAAAAAAAGGGGGGGGTGGAAAGAATGAAAAAGGAACAAGGATGTTTTCACATAATCCCCAACAAGAGAATGAGGAGCTTACCAAGGTCATTTCCTACCTTTGTTTGTGAAGCCTCATACCTCATGGTGCTAGAGACCCTAGGAATTGGCTATGATAAGACTTTAGATTTAAAGTAAAAGGCAAAGAAATAGCAGCCAAATGGTCTCCTTTAAAGACTTCATATTTTCATTGGTGGTGTAACCTCTCAGGAGCTGACAAAGAACATAGGCAGTTAGAGGTGCCACTGTCCTTGCTGCCTGGGGTAACCAGCATCAAATGTGAGTCCCTAGAGTTGTCTGTGCCGCCCATGCGGTGCGGCTGGGCCCTCCCCCTTACCTCTCGCGGAAGGATGCCTTGCCGCCATTTCTGCAGAACTACCTGTTGAGAAGGGAACGCATCCTCCAACACCCTGACTCTATTCCATGTTTACACGAAAATGAACCTTTCATAGGCTTGAACTCCTAGGATTCTAATAACCACAGCTGACAAGGGATTTCTGGCTGATACAACTAAACGTTGCATATCGTTTTCTACCAAGTTTTCATCCTACCTATTTACCCCTTAGTTACGAAGCAAAAAAACTTCCTGGAACATTTGCTGCTTTTTCCCATAACTTGAGCTGGCCATAGCTTCAGTATTATGTGTCAATACCAAATGTGATACATACATGTGTAAGTATATACATATATAAACTTACAATAAAATGGTAGAGATCATGTATTTTGGTGGTTTCGCTATTGGAGGTATTCAGAATCATTGCAGCTTATCTGGGGTGGTAAGAAGTTTAGAGGGGCCTGATGTTTTATATCCATCTACTTGTCTATCCATCCCTGACCCTGGAGAAGACTTGGGCCCCACGTCATCTCCCTTGTTCTTCCTGATAATTGCCCCATTGGCCCACTGCTTCATGCATAGGCACCTCTCTTCACTTTTCTTATTGTTCCTGAAGCCCTAAATGTCCCTAAATGCTGGGGAAATGCAACTCAATCACAGTCAAGCGATGGCAAAGCCGAAGTTTAAAAAAACAACAACAGTACCTATAAAGAGAACTTGCAATGTTCATGACAAAAAAAAAATCATACTTCTCTAAAACAGATTTTATGTTAAAAAGACATTTGTTCTGAAAAAGAAGGCAGCAGTGGCTGGTATCTGGGAACTGGGGTCACACTTACAAGGAGGTGTCAGGGCTGTTAACAAAGTCCAGCCCTGTTCACCCTGTTCTCCTGCTAGAAACGTGAAGAGTCTTAGAGGACACCGGTGTCACGGAAGGGCATTCTGTGGCTATGAGGAAGCGAATCAAAACAAGCTGCCTCACACTTTTGTGAAAGCCCAGACTACAAGTCACTGTGCCAACCACAAAATACTAGATGCCCCCCTTTTCTGAGTAACATGAGTGGCTACTGTTTGTTTACCCATTACAACTTTATTCCCCATCTGTTCTGCCCTCCCTATGGATAAGATTTGCTAAGATACGCAGTCATTAAGATACCCAGTCACAGAATTGTCTGTCTTCCAGAGACCTCCCAGTCTACAACAAATCGCTGCTTTCTTGGACCCTCCCCAAACCTACCCCTAACCAAAACGCAAATCTTCCAGGTCCTTTCTAATATCCCTTGACTGAGATGCCTCAGTTCCTCATGGTGCATGTTCCTCACTGCAACGCATAATGACCCTGCCTGGATCAAACACAGGCATCTTCCTGGTCCTGGACAAAACAAAGGTCTCGGGGACTCTTGTCACATACCGCATCGATGTGAAATGCACCTAGTGTTTGAAAAGGATGAGGTAGGTGAAACAATGAGAGAGGTTTCTCTAGTGAGGGTGAACAAGGATGCTTCCTTTCCAAAATTCCAAATCCAAAGAACCCCTTGAGCACTTTCCCCAACTCAGCAACTTCTCTCTTGCAAGAAACCTTATATAGAGGCACCCACACACTGGTTCATGGCTAGAAGGTTTTTGTGGTTTAACCTGACTTTTATTCCACATAATATCCCAGGCTAACTCAGCAGCGCTTTGTTATTTTCTGTGAGTCAAATATGGTTGACCTCCTAGGTTTGAGTGTGGGAACTGTAAGGTTTCCAAGGGTACCAACCTAGCCAAAGGGAGGGGCATTTAGAAATGTCACATGTAATCTGGGATCCCAGTATCTTTATAGAAATGAATTGAGACAGGAGGAAGGTAAAGGGGAAAGTTTGGGGGAGAGTCTCTGAGAAAGCGATTTTACAAACCATCATCTAAAACCGAGGAAAATTATCATAAAATGTAAGGAAAATACTAGGTTTTCTATGGTGTTTGGTCTCTGGAAATCTGTTCCTATGTAACTACATTACCACGTAGAAATTAGTTTATTTTTACAAGTCGTGTCTCAGCATTTGTCAGAGCTTTGGTATTATGTGGGTAGAAGGCAAAGATGATTATCTTCACTCACGCACTAGAGAACTGAGTCGTGGCAATAAGTCACTCAGCACTGCCAAAGCTTCCTCAGCTGGGCCCTGGATCCCACCCAGGTCTTCCCACTCCAAAGCACTCTCAGCACCCACCAAGCTGCTGTTCATGCCAAGTGGCTCGGGTGTTATCTCTTTGGTTCTGAACCTGATGACATTAACAAACCTGGGAAAACACTGCCTTGATCACGTAATTCTTAGGTGGTTACAATTGCTGTGTGAACAATGAGCAAGAACTCAGAACTCGTCGTGTTCCTCAAAGGATGGCTCCCAGATGCCCAACATCTTAACCATCAGGGAAACTTAAGAAAAGCAGAGATTCTGGGGCCTGCCCTAGACTGACTTCATTAGTATTTCTGGGCATGGGACTTAAGAGTCTGCACTTTTAACAAGTTTTACATGAGATTCTTAATCACGTTGTTTGAAGACTACTGGTCCAAGGCAAGTAAGTGTTTCTAAAATTCCACTCAAAGAAAGGATCAACTCCCCGGCCCACATTCTAAGTTCAATTACATATAAGGGGTAGTGTTGAGAAGGAAAAATACTCAATTTAGGAGTCACCAAGCAAAATTTCAGAAGAGGCCTCCTTAGTGTTGACTACAAAATAAACAAATCTCCAGCAAAAAAGGATTCAGAGTTTTTTCAGACCCTTTTGTAACAAAGCTGCTGTTCTTATGCTCATAGGAAGGGAGAAGACATCCTGTACCAATAGCAGATGAAGGGAACGGGCTGACGGTCCCGATGTTAGCAGAGTCTGAGGCCGTAGGTCTGGCCTTGACTGAAGGGGAGACTACGGACTATATCCTGGATCATCAGGACAGCTTCCAGGCTTGTGCTTTTAGGAAAGAGGAAAACATACAGTCAGGCGAGAAGGAAGCAATTCACCGTCTCCATACCAGTGGCTGCTTGGGTATATTGGAAGTGCTAATATTATAAATTATTATTTTTTAAACAGAAGTGTCACCTGTAAAAGTTATTACAAACATAGCTTGGACTTCATGTTTTATAGCTAAGCTATAGGTAATTTATTTCTTTTCTTCATGTGTTTATAGTAGTTTTAATCAAGCTGGGGTTTTTTGGTTTTTGTTTTTTGTTTTTTTGAGCTATCCATGGCTAAAATTAATCAACTTTGATGTAAATAATGTTACAAATCTATCTGTTACCTGAAAGTAGCATTTTTCAAGACCAGATCCTAGGTTCTGAGTGCAAATATCTCTCAAACTAATAGATGCAAGCCAAGGGAGTAAAGGGATTTTGTGGTAACAGAGAATAGGAGACCATCAGCCTCAAGCACCTAATCTCAAGTATTCTCATTTCGCTGTTGAAACTCATGTTTTAATTTTTTAACAATTACATTACATCTCATAGTAAAGTCATATCGTAGTTTTTAAAGAGCCATTCTGTTACATAGTTTATAGCAAGGTAAGTAAATTGCGTAAAATTTCTCTTTGCAAAGGTCCCATTTGGGACTTGTATGCAGAAGATAGAACTAAACAACGGGCATCAAAAGCAGCCGTGAACCTTTTAGCTTCCTTTTCCAAATGACCGTCTTGGACACAGATGTTTAAAACGTGCTGTAGATGCATGCATCAAGGCATGTAGCTACTGATAAAACTGAAAGTCTAGTGATCAAAGATAAAGTACTCACATTTTTACCCCACTACCGGCCTGGCAACTGGTTGGGTAAAAGCTAACCATACTTACATGGAATTTACTACCACTGCTTTCATCGCGAACTTTTCTTCTTTACCACCAGTCATTTTAACGCCAGCGCAACTTATGAAACATTGAGGGAGAAGGAAGCACTTCCTTTTTTGAAATCATATTATGAGAAAATTGGGGAAAAACAGCTCATTTTCTCTCTCCCTTTTTTCTTTTTGTTTTTGACTTCTTTTGGAACGTATAATGCTTAATAACTAGAAGTCAAATATCCTTTGAAGACCAAAAAGGGCTCCAATATTATTTCATAAACCGTGTTTGCGTATCGCCAGAACAAGATGATTACTGCAAGTGCTCCAGTTTAAAGTTTGATCAAGTGCTGTAAGCATATAACTTCTCTGTAAACCACTCACTGCAAACAGGCATTTTAAACACCAGGTAGAGATTGTGAATATAAAATGTCCCACGTTAGCAATAACCTTTTGTGTTTTTAGTGAGATCTTTTCAAATTAATCTTTCAACACTCACAGAGAAATCCCAGTTCTTGTCAATGCTCAGATTTAATGACAGCCTTTTGCGTTTGTGATGTTGGGGATTACGATGAGGCAGTGAATGCACAAACCGGGGCAATTCAGCTTACCTCCGGTGCACACAATTAATGCAACTGGATTCCTGGTGGAAAAGGCTTTTTAAATTTGAAATTCTGTTTTGGATTTCTTAATTTACTATTCAAGATGTAATGCTAATTACCATTGTAACAGAAGATTAAGATAAAGAGAGGATTCCGGTAGGCTTTGGGGTGGTGGGAACTTGCAGAGAGGGGCTGCTCCTGGGGCAGGGGAGAAGCCCATGACCTCAGGGGCCAGCACCTGGGAGAGGAGAGGAGTCCTTGGCCAGGAGCCACAGTCTCTCTTGTTTCCCCTTCATTTTTTTCACACTGCAAGGCCATTTCTTCTGTCCTGTGTAATTTGCAGCCATTATCATAGATATTAGATGTGGAGAGAGTTGGCAGGTCACCTGTTCCCCAGCCCTTCTCAAAGAATGCCCCTGTTGAATATTTATGAGGCCGTTGTTAGCAGGCGCCAGCGGAAGCCAGCCTATTAGCAGTTATGGTCATTTACAACCACCTGAAGGGCGAACAACATCAAAAGAACCTTAAAACATAACCATAAGTGGAAAAATACATAATGAAGGAATGTCGGGCTCTAGACATTTGACTAATTGTCAAATAATAAGGTTTATTAAAAACTTCTATAGAAGTTAGATCCCTCTCAGGTTTGGGGATCAGGGCTCTGAGCAATCTCTGGTAGCAACTTTCTTTCTATTTGTGTAGGAGAAGCTCAAAATGGGTTCTTCCCAGAGATATAGAAATAGAGCACACTTCAAAAGCCAACCTGAAGGATTCTTCATTTAATTAACACAAATGTGATTAATTCAAGACAGCACCGCATATACTTGATTAACATAAGACAACATTCTTAGTGCTCGTCTGAGACAATGCTACTTCTGAGACATTTTAAGCTGCTTACAAAGCAGAAACTGAAGAGAGGATCTAGCACCGTGTGATGTGTGGGATGATTTAGACACAAATCCAGATAGATCAGGCCTCAATCCGATCTACGTGAGGCTGCGTGTGTGTCTCCGGTGAAACAAGCTGCACCGATTGCAAAGCCGGCAGGACCTAGAGAGCTGCCACTCTGCACCGTTTTAACATAATCTCAGGGCTGCAAAGAGACGTAGAGGCTTTGCGGTCAGCATCAAATCGGCACCAGACCTCACACCACTTAGGAAAGTGCTTTTCGCTGGTCTTAGCCTCAGTTTCCTCATGTGTAAAGCAGAATCAGCAAAATCTACTCACAATGGGTATTAAGAGGAGTAGGCAAAATGATTAATGTAATACCATTTGGCACCATGTAGTTCTTCAGTAAACATTAGCTTCCCTTTCTCCTCAGAGCATTCTATGGTTGCATTTAAATGACATTATTTGGTGCACAGCAAAAATTTATTACAGGTAAATTTGCATGACTCAAAATGCGATCAGATTTTCAAAATATTTCTAACTCATTGAACAGTGGAGCAGGTTTCTTAAGTGCCAAGCAATTAACGATGTTTCCTTCACACGTCCTTGAGATTCACAGCAAACCCGTGCGAAGTTTAATACTGGAGATGAGGCCCACTCATGCATCCCGTTTTCCCCATTGAAGGAGGTGGGAGCCTAGTATCCAACGGCTTTCTCTCTGCTATAGAAGTCTCAAAGCTCCTCAAGCTTCTCTTCAATAAACACTAAAGATTTTGCAGGTCACTTCCTCTTTTCTCCAGTACGGTGGTAATTCATTCAGATATTAAGGATAATTAAGCTTTACAACACACTTGATATTTAAAGATTAAGAAACACCATTAACCACCATGTATGAAACTACTATTGACTTTAACCTCAGTCTCAATTTATTTTCCTCCTAGTTCTTCTTTCAGCCATTAAATGACCTCTGAGGTTGCTCTTTTCCTAGAACCTATTTGCTTTTTCATAATATGAATAATTATTCAGATATTATTCATATGATATCCAAAAGCAACACTTGTTTTTCAAATTAGGAAAAAATGTTTCTATGGTCACGAATACCCATTGTTAAATATTTGAATGCAAACAGAAAAAAGTCAATATTTTGAATATTGCCAACAATTCCGGATGTTAAGATTAGAGAGATAAAAGACCTGCATAGATGACTTGCCGATTCAACTACACTTTTCTAGGTTTTAGATACTTCCTGAATAATATGGTTGATAGAATGAAAAATACTACATGCTTTAGGCCAGGAAGAGATCCAAAAGAAAGAAGGCATGACTCCAGAGAGTCATGACATATAATTACCCAGATTGTATTTTTTAAAAAACGTGACCCAAATTTGACAAAGAACATGAGGAAATAAAATCAGAAGTAAGTAGTATTTAAAAAAAAAAAAAAGACAAAATCCAACAGACAGCACCACGTATGCTATTAGCAAAAGAATGAATAAACAATAAAAGCAATATACAAGAAGAGAATTAATAAAAAATAAAAGCAGCAGTTTACAAGGCTGAAAGTATTGAAAAGAAAAGTCTATACTTATTACTTGGCATGGTTCTTCGCTGGTGTAGATGCACACACACACCCATAACAAAGGAAAGCAAAAGGGAATACTACTTCCTTTACAAGGTACATAAACACATTCTCAGGAAAAATTAAACTTTTAGTTGCAGGACAGTTAAAAAGCATACACTTTGTAAACGTCCCTGAGGGGTTGTGACCTGGGGCACCGGGAAGCTCCGCCATAGTATGAAGGCCTTGATGTGCCTCTGTAATTGTCAACAGATGTGGCACGCTGACACACTAGAAACACAACTTAACACATGCTTTTGGTGACTGTCAGGATAGGAGTCTTAGGAAAAAAGATTTGATGAATGAGGCATCCTGCTTAATTGTGCTAAACTGTTCAGTTCATAGATTCAACAGTTGAGAAACAGGAAATCTTTTTTTTTTTCCATGCTCTCAAGAAAAAAAAAATAGGGGTGGGGTAGGAGGAAATGAAAGAGAGAAGCAAGAGATCATGTTGCCATGGGTTACTGCAACAGTAGAAATCAGGCATCTATGTGGCCATATTAGCAGAAATTAAAATAAAATTGGTACCAAGGCCAGATGTTTAAAAAGTTAAGAAAATATTTTTTAATACCAAGATAGTCTCATCAATTTGCCCCTATACCATAGTGATGTTTAAATACCAATCCTTTTACACAATTTCAAATTCAGTGTTGATTTTTATTGATGATTTTTGATGGAAGCAATTCTATGCTGTTTCATCTCTTGCTCCTAAGAGGTTCATGAGCAGACTGCTCCTTCATCCCAAGCTCCCCTGTTTAACACAGGGAGCAATTTTCACTTCTGGAAAAAGATGAACTTCTGGTTAGAGCGTCTTCACACTAGAAGAGCCTTAGAAAGGTAATTCTCCCGCTTTCATTCAGGTCAGAGAAGCTGTACAACCTATACTTTTTTATGCATACTATCTTACTGTCTGGGGTGACAGTCCTAGCAAATAGAAAACAACTGGTCAGCTATTCTAGTACGTAATCTAGAACTTGATGTTGCCTGTGGGAGTTAGCTAGAGTGCCATCTGTGTCCTTGGCCTTGAGCCAGTTGTCTTTCACACTTCTACTCACATGATCCTCCCACCAACCCTTATCCACCATAATCTGTTTACTGTGCCTGAATAGGAAAACCAGAGGTCTCAAAATCCCCAGAAACATCATTTGATATAGAAATGCTAGTAATGCAACTAATATTTGACTTTTTTCCTTATGCTTCCTTCTCTGAAGTGTTGCACTATGTTATGGAGAAGTGAGCCAGGTGCTTTCCTAAATAAGGCTACTGAACCATTAAAGTAGCGGTGTGATGTGACATGCACGCCAGCAGCTTTGTCACTCATTTATGTAACCACAAATTAAGTGTGCTAAGACCAAAAGGTCAGTGAATACCCATAGTACTTGTGCATCTTCTGCAAATGTTTCCTAGGATATTGAAGTACATGCCCAGTCATTCTCTCTACTGGATCTAAATACGTGAGTGTACGTTCATAGCAGGGCCTCTCCAGTAATTTTTAAAATATAAAACTATTCTCCAAACTCTGAAACCACTTATTGAAGACCAAATGTGAAGTGTGTAATTAACTTTTGAACACATTGTCACTTATCAGATACATTCAGTTCTCACAGTACTCCTGTGACATATTATTGCTCTCATTTTACGGATCAGGAAACTGAAGTTAAACGACTTGTCAAAAGCTCATCGCTCTAAAGCGATGAATCCTGTTCCTTTTTCATCACACTTGCTGCCTCTCCAGCACAAGTGTTGGGTAAGTGGCTAGAACAGTCCACATGTTAGAGGGTGTCTCTGGGCCTTTCATGTTTGTTCTTCCTCATTACCTCATTCTTGGATAGCATACGAGGACGCAGCCGAGTAGTTGTGGCGTGTGTAACATAATTCTGCCCAGCTGCAGAGAATGTAAATAATTCCGCTAACTTTGCCACTTGTATAGGTAAAGAGAGACTGTGGGCTGGGAGCGGGGGTATTAGTAACACAGATGCTGGAAGTGTGGCATCAACTCATCCAACCCCTCATATACCTGTCCACCTGAGTGTCTCAGATAAATTGGACCAGAGAGGCTAAGGAATGCTGTGCTGTTGTAAACTCATCTTTGGGGGCAGTTATCATGCACAGGTCATGAAGAGCGGAGAGACTAGGTGTTTTAAATGCATGGTACTTCTTTATCGCCCCTGGGGCCTTACCACTGTCCTTTCTTATCCGCTAACAGATCCAGGGATGGAGGGAGTTTTATGTATTTTATATGTTTCAAATCAGATCTCGACCGTGAAAATAAAGGTAGTTACTGTATCCATCTGCACATTATCCCTTCTTTCCATTTTAAGGACTGCACATCTTGACCACAGGGATGGATGCAGGAGGTTTTGATTTTCACAAACGAGTTGGATATGATGAATTCTTTGGCTCTTCTCTGCTAAGAAGCTGTAAAGATAGATCTGGCGCTGCCTATGATCATGGTTTAGCGTCTAAGAGGAAAGCCGGCTCGAGAGAATGAAGGCACCGAGAAAGAAGCTAGAATAAGCCCTAGGGAGAGAGAATACACGTCCTAGCAGCATTAACATGCCAGAATCAGTGAGACCAAATCCAAGCCTACCTGCCTGTGGTTTGCTTAAATTCCTCATTTTTGCTTC
Organism: Anoura caudifer; assembly: GCA_004027475.1. NCBI lineage: Eukaryota > Metazoa > Chordata > Mammalia > Chiroptera > Phyllostomidae > Anoura > Anoura caudifer. Next base: position 105,562 of record PVKU01001716.1, on the reverse strand, counting down.
AGGTCATCTGAGTTGGATTTCTGTCACTTAGTACCGAAGGAATTGGACTAATACAGAAATCTTGCTTTAATAACTGAATAATAGTGGCTTATTGAGTGTTAACTTTGTGCCAAGCTTTTCAATTAGACTATCATTTTTTTTTCAACATAATCTCATAAGGTAGGTACTATTATCCTTTTATTTATGAAGAACTTGAGGCTCCAAGAGGTTAAAGGACCTTCCTAAGATCACACAGCTAAAGAGTAGTAGATTGAGATTTTGAATCCATTTCTCCTTGGCTCCTAAATTCATGCTGTCAAAGTCTAAGCTATTTTATTTAAGTATACCTCATTTTATTGAGTTTCACCATCCCATGCTTCACAGATGTTGCATTTTTAAAAAATTGACGGAGCAGGCCCCAGTGGCCTAATGGATAAGGCACTGGCCTCCTAAAGCATTGAAGGCAAGACCCACCACCAGCAAAAAGGTTACAACTCACTTTATTGCAGTGGTCTGGAGTTGAACCTGCAATATATCGGAAGATGCCTGTACCTCAGAATGGTTCTCAGTTCTGGCTGCATAGTGGGTCACCTGGGGGAGCTTCTGAACACAGGTGTGCTCAGGCCCTCTCTCTAAGCCTACACTAGTTGGCACAAGTATAGCAGGCATCATTACAATAGGCTTGTGCTCCAGGAGATTGGCGTACCCAGGGGATGAACGCATTCTCAGGAAACGATGCTCCCTGGGCAGTGCAGCTTGTGCCACCAGACCAATTAAATCTGAATATTTGGAAGTGGGGCCCCAGTGTGGATACATTTTTAGAAGCTCCCCAGGTGATTTTACAGTGCAGTCAAGGGTGCGAACTACAAATGTACGCTGAAGACACGTGTTAGGTTTATATGGGCTCTGACTGGGTCCACACTAGCACCAAATTATCAGGGAATCTCACAGAAAATCTCCTGTCAGGAGTAGTGAGTGTGAGTCACTGAGCCCTCCAGACAATGGCTCTGTTTCTGTACTGCACCTTGTAGTGTGGCACTGACTAAAGAGAGCAAGAAGATATCTACCAATACCGCCATTCTTTAGCAGGACATCAGCAATCATCGGTAAACTATGTGTGAATTTTGTGAAGATGTGTCCAGCAAGCCTTTTCACCAGGTTTAAACCTTCCACACCTGGGTAGTGTGAGGTACTGAGGAAGGCCATGCTCTATCTTTACAGAAGAGTCTGGTCTCTCATCCCCCAGGAGACTAATTTCGCCATTACCATGAGAAATAAAGAAAAGACACAATACCGAGGATGCACTCCCTAACTAGGCCACAGCTCACCCAGATTTCCAGAGGTCTATAGCTAATAGGTTTCACAGAACTCAACCATATTTGATTTATGCATTATAAATTGGAAGGACAATTAAAACAGCAAATGTCATATTCTAAAGAAAACTTTAGTTAGCATGAATTATGCAATTTCACACTTTCTTATAAAACTGAGAAAAATAGGGAGACTTAATTCAATATGTTAGAAATTTCCATGAGGAGAGGATACATGAATATCAGGTTAAATTGTCAAATATCAGGTTAAGCTGAGCAAAGGGAGGATCTTAAGCCAATGAAATTACCCCAATTAAGGAATCTATTATCTACAACTAAGATATAACTCATTTCTATAATAAAAGTCATTGCCCAATCCAAACTCAGTTTTATAAAGATCTCTTGAATTGTGATGTTTTCCCTGTAGTTTCCATAATCCCATGTGTATGAAAGTAATTAAATTGACAAACATCTCTTTATTAGAGCTCAGAAGAAATTGATGAACTGTCACAATAGTGAAATAAACCAGTCAGAGAAAGACAAATACTGTATGATTTCACTCTCATGTGGAATCTAATGAACCAACTGAACTAACAAGGAAAATGGGGACAGACTCACAGATGCAGAGCAGGATGACAGCTGGTTGGTGCGAGGGAGGTTAGGGGGCGGAGGGATTGAGCGAAAAGGATAAAGCACTCATGGACATGGACACCAGTGTGGCGATTGCTGTGGGGAGGGGGTTCTAAGGGGACTGAATGGTAATGGAAAAAATACAATAAAGGTTAGAAAAGTAAATGAAACTTATTTGACTTAAAGGAGGTTCAACAAGCAAATTGCGTATGTCCAGTTACAGTCAGACATTATTGCTGATGTCCAATAATTCCAGTGTGACCAACCATTGCTAACCATAGTGCAAGGTTTCATGGGATTACTCTATGTCTCTTCAACTGGAAGTTTTAGTTTGGCAAAGCTCCAAGCAGCAAAACATAAAAAAAAAAAGGAACTTCAGCAAGAAACTGTTAGAAGACATGCAGGCCAATCCCTGAGATGTAAAGTTGGGTCTTGTCCTGAGTCTCTCAGAGGAGTAGGATGTGGGTTAAACGAAGCCTGCCCAATGGCAGGGCTTGAGCTCTATGATGTCCCATTTCTGTTCAAAACCTTCAAAAATTTCTGGCTGTCCCAAATCCTCGGAATGGCTTTCAGGTTCCACATGGGGTCCCAGGCAGTGTTTTCAGTTTTAGCTCTATTTTTCTACATTAAATTAAACTGTAGCCAAACCAGGCCAAAGGACCCATTTAAAGGGCCCATTGCACTTTATCACCTCTGGAATTTTGCTTATCCCTATCTTTTCACATGAAATGCACTCCTCCTCCATTGCACAAAATTATAGTTTTTGTCTTGAAAATAAGGCGAAATGATTCCTCTTTTGCGATGCCCTAGGCAGTTTTATGTATCTCTTGCCTGGAGTTCTATTGCACTTTCGTTCTTCCTGTGTTTAAACCCTCCGTTAATCCCTTGAGGATAGGGGCAGTATCTTATATATGAGAATGGTATGAAACAAACCAATACATTAATTCTGTTTTCTCTACTTAATAGCTTTGGAGAAAGAAAACTCCCTGGGCTCCAACGGCCTCATCTGAAAGTTGGTTACAGAATAATAATGTATACTTCAAAAGGTTCTTATGAAATGATATGAGATAATGAATGTAAAGCACCTAGAATAATACTTGAATCATAATAGACACTCAAAACATGTTAAATTCCCTACTTATTCCTCTTCTCTGAATCTCATACAGCTCTTACTAGGGTCTCCTGAGTGAATAAATGAAATTGTGAAATTGTTTGAGTCAGGTCTAAGAAAGAACAGGAAATAGTATGTTCTGAGGATCCAACGTTGACTCTCCATGGTAATTATTTGAATAAGATCCCAAATTATTCCTACCTGCAACCTATTTCCTACCGTATAAGGAAAACTCATAAGAGGGCATTTCCGCATTTTAAAAATCAGTAGTTTCAGGATTTAAGCCAAAACTATAAAAGATGGAAATGATAATATATTCAGAGTAATTTGCATTACAGGTTAACAGAAATTTGTACATCTCTAGTGAAATATACAGACTAAGGACAAAAAAATCTGCAATAAACAATCTTTTAAATAATCGGGCTGATGATAGTTGTGTTGTATTGTTATTCTGAGACCATCGTGCATCTATTGTATTGTGTGTATACATAGCAAATGAGTAGTTATGTTATTGTACTAAGAACCAGGATTTTTAGCCAGGGAAAAATGAGGTAGAGATATAATAACATCAGGGAAGTAAAGTAAAACCTTGTAGTTCTGAACCTGAATCAGAAATGTGATACAATTTATGATATATTTCTTCTACGGATGAAAGAAATACTATTTCCTAGTTTACCCACTAAAAAGACCTAGAAACAATGAACGACCCAGTAGCAGTGAGTGTACTCAGTGTTCAGACCGAGGCTTTCATACCATGGCCTCATAGAAGAAACTAGGTTCTTCAGAGAAATAGTTGATTCCACACCTGAGGCAGCAAGTGTGTAAGATGGTCTGGAATATTCTGTCACATCAGAAAGCTGAGATACTATCAATGACTATAAGGGTATGTCAAAAGGACTCAGGAACCAGCTTAAAGAGGCTCTCAGTAACCGCAGATGGGACAATTTGAGCATTAATAAGAATAACTATCTCAAGAATAGAGAGCCCAGAAATAAACCCACATCTATATGGTCAATTAATATTTTACAAAGGAGGAAAAAACATACAATGTGGTAAAAATAGTCTATTCAATAAATGGTACTTGGAAAATTGGATAGGTACATGCAAAAAAAAAAAAAAAGAAGAAGAAACTAGACCACTTTTTCGAACCATATAATGGAATAAATTCAAAATGGATTAAAGACTTAAATGTAACACTCAAAACCATAAAACTTCTAGAAGAAAACATAGGCAGTAACATCTCTGACATTTCTCTTAGCAATATTATTTTCTATATCTCCTTGGGCAAGGTCAACAACAACAACAAAACAAATGTGACTATATCAAACTAAAAAGTTTTTGCACAGCAAAGAAAATCATCAATAAAATGAAAGGACAATCAACTAAATAGGAGAACATATTCACCGATGATATATCTAATAAGGCATTAATATCCAAAATTCACAAAGAACTCATACTACCCTGGCTGGTGTGGCTCAGTGGCTTGAGTGCTGACCTGTGAACCAAAAGGTCGCTGGTTCGATTCCCAGTCAGGGCACATGCCCGGGTTGCAGGACGGGTCCAATTGATATATCCCTCACACATTGATGTCCCTCTCTTTCTCTCTCCCTTCCCCTCTTTCTAAAAATAATAAATCCTTAAAAAATTTATGAAAAGAACTCATGCCATGCAACATCAAAACCAAACATACAAACAATCCAATTAAAAAATGAGCAGAAGCTGAATAGACACTCCTCCAAAAGGGACATACAATGGCCAGCAGACATTTCAAAAGATGCTCAACCTCACTAACTGGCAGAGACACGCAAGTTAAAAGCACAGTGAGATACCACCTCACACCTATCATCAGTGAACCCACGAACAGTAGCTGGGGGCAACGATGGGAGAAAAGGGAACCCTCGGACCCTGTTGGTGGGAATGCAGACTGGTGCAGCCACTGTGGTAAACAGTGTGGAGATTCCTCAAAAAATTAAAAATGGAACTGCTTTATTACCCAGCGATTCAACTTCTGGGTGTATATTCAAAGTAAGCAGAACACTAATTTGAAAGGACATGTGCATGCCCATGTTTACAATAGCCAAGATATGGGAGCTGCTCAGGTGTCCATCAGCAGAGAGGTGGTAAAAGAGCTGTGGTACATTTACACAATGGAACACCATTCGGTCATAAAAAACAATGAAATCTTACCATTTGAGACAACATTTATGAACTTAAAGGGTATTATGCTAAGTGAAATAAGTCAGAGAAAATCAAATACCATATGATTTCACATATATGTGGCATCTAAAGAGCAACGTAAGCAAACAAAATAGAAACAGACTCAGATACAGAGAACAGACTGGTGGTTGCCAGAGCGGAGTGGAGTTTGGAGGCTGGTTGGAAAAGGTGGAGGGATCAAATCTTCACCAAACTGGTAGTTACAGAATAGTCATGTGACTGCAAAGTACAGATTAGGGAATGTGGTCATTAGTAGTGTAATGACTATGTGGTACCAGGTGAGTACTTGAAACTTTGAGGGGATCACTTTGTCAAGTGTATGACTGTGTACCCACTTTGTGTACACCTAAAACTTTTACACAATAATATTTTCATTAAACTACAATTGAAAATTTAAATTTTAAAAAAGAAGACAGAGCTGACCACACAAATTCCAAGGAATAAAAGTAATCCATCCCCCCTCCCTGTAAAAAAAAACCCCACAAAAATACCAAAAACCAACCAAACAAACAAAAAAATGGGGAAAGAGGCTTGGAAACAATTGGAAACATTTAAAAACTGGCCATATATAGAATATGATATTAAGAAATTATTATAAAATACTGTAGGAGAAATAATAGTATTATAGTTATTATATAAGAGTCCTGACCTTTTAAATATGTACATTAAAATATTTACTAATTAAGTGATGATATAATGTTGGCATTCACTTCAAAGTAATCTGAGTATAGAGGAGTTAGTGTGAGATACGGATGAAAAGAGACTGCCCATGAATGAAAAATCCTGAAGCTGAGTGATAAGTAAAGGAGAGTTCATTAGACTATTCTCTCCACTTTTATATAGGTTTACAATTTTCCGTAAGAATTTTTAAAACTATAGTGTAAAATCACCTAAGATAATCAAACAGCTTACATGGAGTTTTAAATTCTCTAATCACTTAATGTTAGTGTGGACAAAGTTCACATAGCTGATAGGAGGAAACACATTTTGAAATTCTTACTGATTTTCAAGTAATTTGTAGATTTTTTTCTTAGAAATTTTAATGCAGCTTTATTTAGTTTTCCATGATGAAGTCTTTCCTCTTGTTTTTTTTTCCATGATTATTGAGTAAATCAAATTGCAGTCTTAGATGTGAGCTCCTGGGGAAAAGAGGCCTTATTTTATTTTTGTATCCTCCATAATTTATATATAACATAGTTGAATGAAGTGTTATATAAGGAGTCAATTAGAGTATTTGTAAAGTACTAAGTGAAACTGATGGAAAGTCAAATGCATAAGAAGAGGAGCCCAGAAAAAATAATCTTGAAACCATAAAAGGGGCAGCTAGAGAAGTAAAACTTTACTAAGCTATTATTAGAAGGCATAGGAAATAGAAGATAGAGAAATTAAGTCATAGTGTTTTTTGAGTCCTTATAATGCATAAAATAAAGTAGTGATTTAGTGTTAGCCTCTGATTTTCTGAAGTAATTGTCCCAGCCCTGTGCTCCTTCCTTCCAGGCCCTCTCACTCTGAGCCTCCTCCTTGAATGTGATGGGGTACCCCCTAGCATGAGCTTCATGGACTCCCTCTTAAAAACACTGCTCTCATCAAGTTCTCTCTCTGCTGAAGAGTTCTGGGGACTTTGCAACAAGTTTCCCACCTGAAATGTACGGCTCTTCTTCCCCTGGCACAGAGAAAGTCAACTGTTCTTCCCACCCACTGCTGTCCCAGATGAGTCTTTGGCCCAGTGAAATCCTTCTCCTAACCCTCCCCAGTGGGGACACCTGCCTTGTTCATATTATTTCTGTCACCAGGAATTCCCTTCTCTACTGATACTACTTATCTTTGAATATCCAGCTTTCCTGTCTTCCATCCTACGAGTTCCTGCAGTTATATTCTGCATGTGTTATTTATCTTGGTACTATAACAAAACTTTCTTTCTATTGTTACTTAACTTTTCTTGTGTTTATGTTCAAATCAATACTTATAATCAGCAAGCATTTACTGGATACCTATTGTGTTCCAGGTAACAATGAGTATTGTGGATAAAATACTCTCTTAGTCTCCACCAGTTTAAGGAGTTACAAATACAAGGCATATCAACTTTAAGGTGAAAGTGTGTACTTTAAATCACAGTTTGAGTCAACAATAGAAGAGACTTGATCAGGTGGTGCACGCCTGATTGCCCGGTGGTACAAGCACTGCCCTTTCCTTGGAGGTTACGGTCGTACTACAGGGCCTGAGCCAGGTATGCTTTGGTCAAGACACCCAGTGGCTTCTGTGGAGTTGAAGCAGACCTGCTGCAAGGGAGAAGGGCAGGTGAAGCTTATTAGCTATTCTGATGAGCAGCCTCTAATAGTGTGATATTGCTGGGGTGTTATATATACCTATCTGGCATATAGCAGTGGAGGAATATTAAAAGCAAGAGCTCTGACTCAGCTGAGTTAAAGAAAGAGGTAAGAGACAGCCACCTGCTAAAATTCCCTGGGTAGTCTTTATCACTCTCTATTTTTCTCCGTCCTTGATTTCTTTGTTATAGTCTGTTTCCTCCCACTGCCCCTTTCTCCTCCCCCACTGTGTGTAAACTCCACATGAGCAGAGACCCTGTAAGTCTTTTTCATACTCTGTCTTCCATGTCTACAGTGCCTGGTTTATAGTAAGCACTCAAGACATGCTTGTTAGTTGAATGAAACTCCCTGCTTATTTAAATGATGGCTACAGTCAAAACCCAGGGAGCGGCCTTTTCAGGTTCACAGTGGGGGGAGGTCTGCTCACTACACAGCATCGATCTCTACAAACATTACGGACACAGAGTGTTCTCACCATAAAGGAAGCATCTTTAATTAGGGACAACGGGGGACACGGAACTGCTGGGTTGAACTATTTCACCTTTTGATTCTTAAACATATGAGTCCTGGGTCCAGAGGCTGAATCCTCTGGTTACTTTATATGATCATTCCTACTTCTATCCTCCTTCTTGGAATGTTTTAGAAGAAAGGCCTTTGGAAATATAGAAATGGAAAGTTTTTATTTAGTTCTGCTTAATGCCACATGAAGTACTGGACAAAAATAAGCAAGATGGAAAATATGTGAAATTCTGAGTAATCTGCATATTTGGTACTTCATTATGGAGATGAATTATTGTAGAAAAGATTAAAGAAATCAAAATGTGATTTTGAAGACAATTTGAACATGTAAGGAAAGAGAAGAGCTCAATGAAGCAATTATTTCTAAAGTAATCATAACCATGGTTACAGCATTACTGTTTTTTTAAAATTATTTATTTACTTATTTTTAGAGAGAGGGGAATGGAGGGAGAAAGAGAAGGAGAAAAACATCACTATGTGATTACCTCTCACATGCCCCTACTGGGGACCTGGCCTGCAACCCAGGCATGTGAATCAACTGACTGGGAATCAAACTGCTAACCCTTTGGTTCGCAGGCCGGCACTCAATCCGCTGAGCCACACCAGCCAGGGCAGCATTACTGTTTACAAACCTCTCTCACATCACCTGACACTCTCTGCGCATGTAGAACCTACTGATTCAGCATTTGATTCATGGATAGTTTTTCAAGGGCTGAGCCCTTCTTCTCAGGCACTGGGAATTCTGAGGAATTCGGTCACGATTATAAGAAAAGAGTAAGTGCTGTGAGGAGAAGTGAGCACAGGGCATCATGGGCATATTCAAGAGATGCTTAAGTCAGACTGCTGGGGATCAAAGAACATTTGTGAGAGGAGAACAAGAGGCTGAATCACGGATGAGTAGGAATGAGCTGGTGAGGAAGACAGAATAGGGCAGGTCCCATAGCATGGAAGTGTGAGAATACAGGGGACACCAGGGACTTCGATTAGACCTGCGTGAATGAGAGAAGGATAGGAAGGAGTGGGGGAGCAACGAGAGAGGAGGCTGTACACTGTCCGAGGATAGAGGAAGAGCCTTGAATTCCATGCTAAGTAAAGGCATGATGCTCTGGAGACAACAGGGAAACACTGAAGGATTTTAAACAAGGAGGTATTGCAGCTACTCTTTGTCGCTTATCCACTGAGAATCTTCATCTTCTTCTTAAAGAATCCCAATTTTTCTCATACGTCAGGAGGCTACATTTTTTTTTTCCCATTGGAGACTAGGCCTTACCTAGCCCCGGGATGTAAAGTCTGGTCAACCTAAGCCAACCTGGGTGATTCTACTCTGGTGCCACTGCCTGGTTGAGCCATGGGCACGTGACATAATTTTGGCCAAAGAGACTTGAGGGGAAATCTGCTTTGGGGCTTCTGGAAGAGATTTCCTCTCTTAAAAAAGTGATATCTACTGTGGACATTCTTCTGCTATTGCACAACATGTGAGTATGTGTTGCTTAGAACAACTGCAGCCATCTCGAGACCATGAGCAAGCCTGAAGACAGAAGTCAACATGCTGAGGATGGCAAAGTGGGAAGATGAAAGGAACCAAGGGCCTTGATGTGGCTGATAGCTAAATTATGCATTCTGTAACCACCCACTCCAGAGTTCTTTTGGAAAAAAATTCCCCTTACTGCCATTCTAAGTTGGGTCTCTTTTTTAATTCTGCAGTCCAAAACATCCAATTAATAAACTGATTTTCTATTATGAAAGTTCACTGTGGCAGCAGTGAACCAATGAGATGGAAGGGAACTAAAAATGCAGGTCAGAGTGTTAGTAGGAGGCTGCTGCAGGAATCAGTGACAAGGAGGTCAAGTCTATGGGGTGGGGGACGCGGAATCCGTTTAATGAATACAAGGGATTTGGAGTGAACAGGGCTTGGAGACTGTCGGTTGTATGTCCAAGACGATTAAACAATTTCTAGATGTTGGTGCCAGGCAGTGAGATATGGAATAGAAGAGAAGGAGCACCTGTGGGTGCTCCGTGGATATGATGCCATATAGGCTACAATACCCCTTTTGCAGATGAAATAACCAAGTCTCAATTCACTAGACTGGACAGTCTGTGAGGCGATGGATCTTGTCTATCTCCTATACTAATGATTCCCCTTTGCCATACAGCAGATGATGAACAAGGATGCTTAACACTAAATGAGTGAGGATTGAAAACTTAAGATAGCACATGCAGTTAGAAGTTGTGAAGTCAGGAAACATGCTCAAGGGCTCCAGTTCTTGCTGGCACACTGTCTACCACATGCCAACATTATCAGAGAAAGGCTGACTCTCCGATTCTGAAGTACAGGAGAAAACTCTTACTGGTAGATGTAGAATCAGGGTGGGCTCTCTCAGGTCACATTAAGAAAGTATCTATTTTTTTCCCATTTACTGTATATTTTATGGAAGAGTTTCTTAAAACAGGAGATGTTCAAGAAAGATGAATTTAAGGATATCTGAGACCCATGGATTTTCTCTCATTGATGACACGTTTAATGAAATAGATTCCTCCCATTCTAACCTGGAGCTTATAATTGAAGGGTCAGGGACAAATTTAAGACTGAAGGCCTCTCCTCAGTGAAGAGGAACTAATAATCTAAATGACTCTGAGACTACTTTAAGTCATGCTCTTATGCTGTCTTTAAACGTGAGGGAACAACTGTTTACCATCTTACTTATGAGAACCATTAAAATGCTAGAAGATATTATTCAACATCTCTCAGTCTTTCCTCCTGTAAAAGCAAAAAACCCTAAGCATTAAATCCTCTCTAATTTTTATATCATTCTCCCAATACTTTTTTCTATCTTTATGTCTCTTATCAGAAACACAAAAAAATGTGTTTCTTTCACATTCTTGAGCTGAGGGACCCAAAGCTTGCTGATAAAATAATTATTTCTATGTTTTGTTTCTTCTCTCATGGCAGACTTACAAGAATTTAAATGTTTTCCAAAATTAAACTAAGACATGCAGAAGAGGCAAAAAAGTAGAAAACATTGACCTTAACCTCATAGAATTGACCACTGGGGATGAGAAGCAAGATGCATATAAACTCTTACTAATCCAAGAAAAATGTTCCTGTGTAGTTGAAGGGCCAGACTGCAGACTATACAGAAGTGTTTTGGAAATTTAGAAAAGTGATAGAGATTCAGTGGTTGTTAGGGAAGAATTCATGGACACTGATGAATAGAGAGTGAGACTTCAAGAGCATCTGTGATTAGAGAGGAAGAATAGGAAGGAGTGTAAAATGAAGAGAAAATGGAAGGAGGCTGGAGTACAAAGCTATCTGGAACAGAGAGTTTATATGGAAAACTCATCTAAGATACTTAATTTTTTAACATTCGCCAACAAAGCTTTATTTAGATGTACGTCCATTTTGGACATCATCTAGATGAATGAAAAATGTCATATTTTCTCCTCGAAGATGATCCTTTCATGAATTAATATATTTGGCTTTGATAATTAATAAACATCATGTTGAATTTTAATTCTATCTGTGGTCTTAATTAGCATTTTGATATCGAGTATATGTGGAACCTTAAAAAATTAGGGCCCCGTGAATTAATATATTTGGCTTTGATAATTAATAAGCATCATGTTGAATTTTAATTCTATCTGTGGTCTTAATTAGTATTTTGATATTAAGTATATGTGACACCTTAAGAAATTAGGGCCCCGTTATCAGACTACAGAAATTTGATAGGCCAAGCACATGGTAGGGGCTCAATAAATATTTACTGAGTCAATGGGAAAAAGAAAAGAAAAAGAGAAAGAAGAAAGAAAGAATGGAGTTTGAAAATATTATTTCTCATTAATTTTTCAAATGTCAGGTGAGCAATTATTTAAATTGTAACTTATTATTTTGAATCCTATCTTTAGGCTTAATTCATTATAAATTGCCATATCTTCAAGAATACAGGGTACATACTTGGTATATTTTTAATTATTTTTTTAGATTAACTATGGTTCTTCATCTTTTCCAGAAGTTCCTGAAATTTTCAATAGGCATCAAGAATTGTAACATAAACAGTTACATTATTTCTTTCAGGAATAGCCTGAACCTGAAATATCAAAAGATAGCTCAAGACTAATAGTGGAAAACAGCAATTTGGTTCCATCTTACAATACTCTAAATAACGTAAAAAGAATTCCAGGAAATGTTAGTTGCCGTCTAAATGAACCTCCGACTTTATATAAACCTTCCTGATTGACAGAGGTAGAGAGGGGAGCGGAACAAAGAACATGAGAAGAAGTAAGCAGTTATTTACAATAACAAACTCCTTTCCCCAGGGGTAAGTTATTCTGGAGCAGGAGTGAGCTGAAACCCTTCGCATAAGCAAGAACTGAGTAAGATAAACATGTCAGGCACTGCCGTAGACTTGGAAGACTCTCGGCATTCCAGACTCCCCTGTGTTGTATATTGTGGGAAAGGGGCCACCAGCCTTGAAACCAAAGTGGCCTGTTCTCAGGGTGACATCTGCATTTAAGAGCAAGATAACCTTGGGAAGCATTTAGTCTTTCTCAGTCTGTTTCTTTATCTGCAAAATAGGGATAATCATCCTTATCTCTTAGGATGGTACAGATTAAAAAAGGCAGTGTCTGCAAAAGCCTGAGTGTCCAATAAATAGTAGGAGCTCAGTAAATTGTGATTTGTATTAATTCTTAGGCAACCACATGGGGCTGAAATTCTCCACTCCAGTGGGGCAAGAGGGAAAGCCTCCTTACCTTTGTGAATACAATGCAATCAAGTTATTAATTCCAAACATTTATATGTAGATATGGAATACCTATATTTATGTAGATATGGAATATCTACATGAAAATAATAAAGCTGAAGCCAATTCTCAATCATCCGATGCAATGAAAGCAAGACGTGCGGTAGGCCCCCTTTATCAGAGATTTCATTTTCCATGGTTTCCATTACCCGTAGGCAACTGTGGTTCACAAATATTAAATGAAAACATCCAGAAGCAAACAATTCATAAGTTTTAAACTGTGCGCTGTGCTGAGTAGTGTGATGACATCTCATGCTATCGGGCCGGGACATGACTCATCCCTTTGTCTAGCGTATTCACACTGTATATGCCACCCACTTGTTAGTCACTTAATAATCACCTTGATTAGTGCAGCATAGAGACAGAAAGAGACCAGGTGCACATCGCTTTTACCTACAGTACACTGTTATCACTCTTCTATGTTATTATTCATTATTGTAGTTAATCTCGTAGCATGCCTAATTTATAAATGAAACTCTATCATAGGTACGTATGTCTAGGAAATGGCACAGTATATGCATAGTATAATAACGTAGTATATGGAGTATGTATCTGCGGTTTCAGGCACTTGCTCGGGGGAATATCCCCCACAGACAAGGGAGAGCGCCTGCACCCAGGAGCAGGGAGCACAGGCTTCTTGTTCCACCCCTATGTTAGTTTCAGCGCCTCATCTCCCCTTTAACCGCCCCCGGCCTCCACTCCAATTCACCCGCAACCTGTCAGTCTTTTTCTCATGTCTACTACCCAGCAAACTTATTTAGCTTTTCTCAAATTTTAAGAATATTCCTACTAAAAAATTTAAGGATCAGGAAAAATCTAAAATTCAAATAAATCATTCTATACAACTTAAAGACCCTGACCATGATTAAAACAGACACATATGTAGAGTCTTGGTTCTGTCCATATGATGCACAGTACTATAGATGGAAATGTTTTAAAATATTTCAAAATACAATTAAAACATATAAAAGCCATTGGAGAGAATTTGGGTTCTTGTATTAAAGGAGAGCTCCTTCTATTTTTAGTTATGGAAGGCTTTTGCAAACCTTAAAATCTAAAATATGCTTTAAATATCTACACTATGTCAAGAGTAAACTTTTAAAAAATCTCAAATACATGTAGTGTGCTGTTGGTGAAATCTACTTTTCTGGCTAAAAAAAAAAAAAAAGAAAGCTGGAGTGGGGTGGATCTACAGAGACACTTATTTGTTTTAACCTGTGAAATGTTCTGTAGCCACTGAAATGGTTCTGGAAACAGTAATGTTAAAACTGTTCAAAAGCTGAACTTTCAATACGCAGAGTACAAATACAGAATAATTTGCAAATTGATCCTTTAACCATGATTTTGATCATTGTTGTTCCCTTAACACCATTGTTAAGGTAACAACCTCAGGTCACAGATTTTTAGCCTGATCAATAATCCTTCCCCATGGCCAGTCCAGGGCAAATTTGTGAAATAGTATAAGCTGGTCTTCATTAAGATTAAGACTGTTCCACTTTCCGGTCCTGTAACCTTCCTAGGCCGACTCCTGTTACATCATTTCATCCCTGCCCAGGACTTCTCTTAAAAAATATCAACCTGATAAATCACCGATCAGGTTAGCTTTTGCCCAACCTCTTACGTGAGTCTTTGCATTAGAACAGCAATTTTCAATCTTTTTCATCTCATGTCACATGTAAACTAATTACTAAAATTCTGTGGCACACCAAAAAATATATATTTTTTGCCAAGCTGACAAAAGTATACTTCTGATTCATTAACACAGGCAGGCCATTGTTGCGTTGGCTGTTGTCATTTGTTTAAAATGTGACAATCTAAGGGAAAGGAGGTCAGTGCCCCTGACTAAATATTCACATATAGCATGTTTTGAAAATGCTTGGGGCACACAGGTTGAAAATGGCTGCCTTAGAAAAAAGCAATTAGTGGGAAGCATTGCACCCTCAAAAAATAAATATCTAATGATAAAATTTCAGACACCACCTTTTTTGGGGGAAGGAATTATTTGGGCCAGAGAAGATTTCCTAGCACAGGACTAGAACTGTAAGTATATTTGTAGTAATAATTACCTTCTTTCTCAAATATTGATTGTGAGATCACTTGTACTATAGTCACAAAACATACGCATTATAAAAAGGAGCGCGAGATTTCTAGGCCCAACCCCAGAATCATTAAGAAAGACTCTTTGGGATTGAGAAATTTATAATTTAGAAAAGGAAGACATGTGAGTAAACAAATACAAATGAGAACTACTACCCCAAGTTTGGAAATGATCAGATTACACGCTGCAGACAAAAAGGTTAGGGTGTCCATGCATTAATTTGGCCTATCGGTATTCACTGCGGCACGTGACAGTAGAAGCTTTGTTTGACATTGTGGCGGTATACAAGGAACCCCAACTCCATCTTTGGTCTTACCAGGCACTCCAGCTTGCATCCAGAACTTGATGTCGGTCCCTTCTCCATCACTGAAGACCTGTGTGACGTTGACAGGCTGCAGCAGGCCCATGACCTCCTTCATGATGGCTCTGGCCTTCTCACTGCCAGTGAACCGCAGCCCGTAGGGTAAGAAGGTGCCCTCATCAGACTCCATCACCAAGCTGTAGTTGGAAATATTTGCCTAAAAAAAAGAAAAGACAACGTGTTTGGTTTATTTTTGTTGCTTCTACGCTTTCTCCTTGGGAACTATCAACAACAATAATCAAATACTTTCTTGCTTCACCAGTTCTTGCCAAAATGCATCTTGCTCTGCCTGACTTAGGGTCTGGCCTGCATATTACCTAACTGTTCTGAGATGCACAATTACTCATCCTGGGACTTGCCCAACTTGAGTTGACTTAGAAGGACTAAAAAATATGATAAATAGAAATATAAAGCCCCATATCAAAAATACTCAATTATTGCTACTAGCCATAGTATTCTTTGAACAAATTTTTCCTAAGCAAATATTGTGTACCAGGATGTAATTCATTTTTTAAAATATATTTTATTGATTATGCTATTATAGTTATCCCGTTTCTCCCCCATCATTCCCCTCCACCCTGCACACCCCCTCCCATCCACATTTCCCCCCTTTAGTTCAAGTTCATGTGTCATAAGTTCTTTAGCTTCTACATTTCCTACACTATTCTTGCCCTCCCCCTGACTATTTTCTCTCTGTCTATGCTACTTATTCTTTGTACCTTTTCCCCCTCTCTCCTCCTCCCACTCCCCTGTTGCTAACCCTCCATGTGATCTCCATTTCTGTGTTTCTGTTTCTGTTCCTGTTCCAGTTGTTTGCTTAGTTTGCTTTTATTTTAGGTGTGGTTGTTAATATCTGTGAGTTTGCTGTCTTTTTACTGTCCTATTTTTTATCTTCTTTTTCTTAGGTAAGTCCCTTTAACATTTCATATAATAAGGCTTGGTGATGATGAACTCCTTTAACTTGACCTTATCTGAGAAGCACTTTATCTTCCCTTCCATTCTAAATGACAGCTTTGCTGGATAGAGCAATCTTAGATGTAGGGCCTTGCCTTTCATGACTTGGAATACTTCTTTCCAGCCCCTTCTTGCCTGGAAGGTCTGTTTTGAGAAATCAGCTGACAGTCTGATGGGAACTCCTTTGTAGGTGACTCTGCCTTTATCCCTTGCTATTTCTAGAATTCTCTCCTTCATTTTAATCTTGGCTAATGTAATTATGATGTGCCTTGGTGTGTTCCTCCTTGAGTCCACCTTCTTTGGGACTCTCTGAGCTTCCTGGACTTCCTGGAAATCTATTTCCTTTGCCAGATTGGGGAAGTTCTCCTTTATTATTTGTTCAAATAAGTTTTCCACTTGTTTCTTGTCCTCTTCCCCTTCTGGTACCCCTATAATTCAAATGTTGGGACATTTAAAGATGTCCTGGAGGTTCCTAAGCCTCTCCTCATTTTTTTTAATTCTTGTTTCTTCCTTGTTTTCTGTCTGGTTGTTTCTTTCTTCCTTCTGGTCCACTCCATGGATTTGAGTCCCAGTTTTCCTCCCATCACTATTGGTTCCCTGTGCATTTTTCTTCATTTCACTTATTGTGGCCTCCATTTATTCCTCTAATTTGCAACCAAAATCAACCAATTCTATGAGCTTCCTAATCATCAGAGCTTTGAACTATGCTTCTGATAGGTTGGCTACCAGTGCTATGAGCTCTGCATCTGATAGGTTGACCACCTCCTGGTCGCTCAGATGAGTTAGCTCCGGGCCCTGGTCTGTTCTCCCTTTTGAGCCATCCTTGTTTTTTGTTTTTTTGTTTGTTTGTTTTTGTCTGGTCACTGCTGTTTTGTAGTGAGGGGTGGAGCCTTAGGTGTTCCCCAGGGCGGGCCAGCCCAGTCTCTGGGTTGTGATGCTGGATGTGGTTGCGGGGGGGGGGGGGGGGGGGGGGGGGGGGGGGGGGGGGGGGGTCCGAGAGGGAACAATGGTGCTTGCTCCACAGTATTTCGAGAATTCCAGTCTCTTCAGCCTCTTTCCCATATCAAATTGGGCCCTTCTGGTGCTGATTTCCATGTGGGTGGGCCTGTGTATGCTCCAGGACCCCGTGGGTCTCCCCATTGAACTCTCCTGTGAGGCTGGGACTCCCTCCTGGCACTTCAGCCCCTACAGGTATTTTCAATGGGTGCTTTTAGGCTTCACTTCCCGGCGCTGGGGCCCTGTGTCATGCAGTCTGTCTTGCTGCCTGTTTTCGCCTGGTTTATCTGTGCATGAATGTGTGTCTGCGGTCCGCCACCTTGTGCGTCCAGCTTGGCCTCCTCGCTTTCGGCAACGCCACCTCCTGTGTGCCCAGAGTGACTACACACCGGGTACCACCACTGGCTTATTCCGCTGTGATCTGACTCCACCAGCTGTGGACTCTGCCTGCTGCTGACTCCGCCCCTCTTACCAGTCTGGGTGAATGTTGTTGGAGGACTCCTGCACAATTCAATTTTCTCTCTGTCCTGGTTGGGTTTTCTTTTCTTTTTTTTTTTTTAGTTCTATATTTTTGTCGTCCTTAATCTTGGTTGTGAGAGGAGGCACGGCATGTCCAGCTATGCCTCCATCTTGGCCAGAAGTCCTGTGATTCCTCTTATATGGTGGGGGATCTCCGGATATATTACTGATGATCCAACAAAATAAGGTATGCTCTGTGGACTACTTCTCTGCACCTCTTTCCTCCAAATAGATATTCTATCTTCTTTTAATTGTGAGTTCTGCTGAAGCTTAAAGGCATCAAGCTGACAGGTTTGTCTTCAGTTTCTGATGTTGTTCTTCCATCTGTTGAATCCCCTGGGAGGGAGGTAATAGAACGACACATGAAACACTGCTCTGTGTGGTGTGCAGCCACAGTACTCTAAACCCTGGCTCTCCGCCAGGCTGCTAGTTTGTCAACTCTTTCCAAATAAAGTCTGGGAAGAAATCACACGGTGACTTCATGTAGCCAATATTGGCATCACAAGAGCTCAGAATGTAAGAAACTCTTGCCAGCTTGCACAGCCAAATTGCCACACTGACCTAAGACTGGCGAGTTTATGGTCCTTCACACTGGTCTGGCCATCTGTTTCCCAGGAGACGTCCACTTCTTCAAGGCTGACCAACAACTACTAGGTGGAGTTACTCCCAAGCTATTCCTGGAGAGCGCTGTGTTCATCCCTCACTCTGTGCCTACCAAAAATCAATAATAACATTTGTACAGTGCTCCCAGAGAGCTTTCGTATTTATAATCTCCTTTGATCTTCTTCCATAATCCATAAAGTAGACAAACCAGCTTT
This sequence comes from Anoura caudifer, assembly GCA_004027475.1. Classification (NCBI taxonomy): domain Eukaryota; kingdom Metazoa; phylum Chordata; class Mammalia; order Chiroptera; family Phyllostomidae; genus Anoura; species Anoura caudifer. Next base: position 86,924 of record PVKU01001716.1, on the reverse strand, counting down.
ACGGTTGATGCTGTTTTATAGGAGAGGAACTGAGGATCAGGGAGGCAAAGTGATTTGCTCAGTCACTCGGTTGGCAAGTGGTAGAACTGGGTCTGAAATCACTGCTTTCTAAAACTGCGCACCGCCCTGGCTAGCATGGGGTCGAGTGATAAGTTAACGCTTGCACTGAATTAGAATGATTTTTCACTTACATAACCAATTAAGGGTTGCATAAGTGTTTCTTTCTAAAACAGATTCCTTTTACAGTGATTTCCCAACTATTGCCATGGAAGTGTAAATGTTGTTACAAGGGCAAAAGCAGTGATGAGTTCTCAGGGAGGGTGTTGCCAGCATTTATAAGGACTGAATGAGGTGATGAAGTGGCCCTGGGATACCAATATTTTGTTTTTGTTAATCATAAAGTTAAAGAGAAGTCTGTTCATATTTCTATTCTCACTTCTAAAGAATTTCTGCCCTAATGAGGATTTTCAGAGAAAGACCCAAGGCATTTATAACGAAAAGTGTCATCTCAGTTTTCCACTGTGCCTACTGCAGAATGGCAGCATCATTAGAGTAAATAATGTGCAAAGTACTTGCACTAATGCCTGGTATTCAGGGCTTGTGTAACTAGCACACCAATGCTAGGCCAGCAGGCTGACAGGTCCTAACCTTCCTCCCTTGTATGCCCTGCTCAGCCCCACACCAAACCCTCTCTGTCTGTCCCCTGTGAAAGGGAGACTAGAAGCATCATGACCTATTTGCAACTGAAAACAGAATTGGCTAATCTGCTATGTGAGGCTCCCCACACTGCAGGCAAATCCCATCTTTCCAACATGAAGTGAAGCAAAATGCTCCTAATTATTTACTCTTTAGGTTAAAAGTGGAGCTAGGCAGTTTGGCTGTCAGACCCAACGCGAATAGCAGCGCAGCAAGGCGGACACAGCCCTGGACCTACTCTATTCTATTTCTGACTCAACACGGACATGCTGGCCTGCCAAAGGCGGTGACTGGCTCTGCCCCTCTGTCTCCCTGCTATGTCACCTTGGCCTTTGGCTTCTCCACCCGTAGGTTGGTACAAATGCTCTTCCCCAAAGCTTAAATCATGACTCTGCACACATGAAGCTTTGAGCACCTTCAATTAAAAGAGAAAGAGTTTTATAGGCCAAAGTCAAAGTGGTTGCATGAGCTGAACTTGACAGGGCACCTACCAAAATGTGCGTTAAAGGCTTCTTGGCCATCTTCAACTGCAAAGGAACAGAGGTCCTAGGGACAGCAGACTCCACAGTTTGTGAATGCCATTGTGCAATGTCAGGTGTTCATAGGAACATAGAGAATAAAACATGGAAAGGAACTTTCAAAGGTGTCCTACACTATATATGCAGAAGCCAGTTGACCAGGGAGATAAAGAGTGAACTTTGGAATTAATCAGACTGTGTTTGATCCTCGGATTAACCAGTCATTGACTGTGTGACTTTAGCCAGTCTGGATAACCGGACTTTGTCACCACGAAACGGGCGTGAAAATGGTAGCCAGTCGGTGGAGGTTAGGAAAGAATGCGTCCTGAAGCCTGGTGCGTAATTAGCACTCAATACACAGTTGTTACAGGTCTTACCCACTGAAACCATTCTGTTAGCTGCTCATAACGATGAGAGGCAGCATTTTGAAGTATTTCCCACACTACGGACACCGTGTGAAATGCTTTATAGCTTATGTCACGTAATGCTCACATTCTATGGGATATAGTTCCTATTACACAGGTGAGGCAGCTGAAGTTCGGTGGGGTCAACTAACTTTCCCAGGGTTGTCTAGTTAGGAAGTGGGGCAGCCAGAATTCCGATGCAGAGGTCTGTTGCCCAAGCATGTGCTCTCTACTCCTGCATGGCCCCGAGTCTCACTTCCAAGTGTCAGGCTGCACATCCTCCCTTTTAATGTAAAATACCGAGACTGTAGTTCTGCAAAAGCATAGAGTTTGAAATTTTTTTATGATCATAATACAAGGTCTACTTAGACAGATTTTATCACCTTTGCTAATAGAATAGTTTATTAACAATTAAAAAAAATTTCATTTATTTATCTTTAGAGGGGAAGGGAAGGAGAGAGGGAGAGAAATATCAATGTATGGTTGCCTCTTGTGCATCCCCTGCTGGGAACTGGCCTGCAACCCAGGCATGTGCCCTGACTGGGAATCGAACTGTGATCCTTTGGTTTACAGGCCCGTGCTCAATCCACTGAGCTACACCAGCCAGGGCTAACAGAGTAGTTTAATTAAGCAAAGAGAAGAAAAAAAGCAAAAACTAAACCAAAAACAAACAAAATCATCCACTATTGCTCTATAACTTCCTTTCAACTAGGAATAAAAAGCTTGAAATAATAAAAGATCTTTTCAAGCTGAATTAGACAGGATGTAAACTAGAATTCTGGCATACGTAGAGACATGTTTGATTTCTATTCATGTAGAATTTTATTAGCTGCCGCTAACGTGATGGCAGCATCCTATTGTTTACTATTTATATATAAACATCTCCATATGTGTTCAATACAGAGCTAAGAAAACAAACCACCCACCGTCTATGACACTGCTCTTTCCTCCTCATTTATGGAGTCATCGTCTAATTGCTAGCACATGGTGAAGGAGTTGGGCAAACAAAATGTCTCTGCACAAAGAAACTGAATGAATAAGCCGGGTCTCTGGGCTGTGAGACTTGCCGCTTCTCGGGAATGCATTGTCACAAACATCCGTGTTCCTTGCTCTGCCATAGTCACTGGGGACACACTCAGTGTAGGTTTGAAAAGTTGATTATAGCTAGTGGCAATGGAGGAGAGCCGAGCTCATTTCTCTCAACCCATTTTAGCACGCATAACAAGATATTCGCCGTCCTGTTTACAGGGTGTAGGAAGAAAGCACCTTCTAGAGACTGAATGCTTTATTGCTAAGACAATCAGCACTGACTGAGACAAGCTAAGGTGTACAGATGAGGAGGCTGAGCAGCTCAAAGACAAGCTCAACTATTACCTGCAAAGCTCCACTTTGCTCCCTTAATAAAGAGAAGCATCTCTTTATTAGGAGACATGGAAACCATCCTTCACTGCCATGTAATGTACATAATGCAAGGTAGAGAAATGCTCCCAGGTAACCTCCCAGGTTGGGATCATTGGATTAGTTCATATCTGCTTATGGTTGAAGGATTAATAACTTTGTCTTGTGCTAGAATCACATCCTATCACACTTTTTTTCTTCTTTCTTTAAGGGTCAGTTTACTCTGCCAAAGAACAATTTGGTAATCATTAGTCTTCTTTGGGTGCAAAGCAAGATTAAAAAGAAGGAAAGTCTTTAAAACAAATATTGCATTTTTTAATTGTTGTTCTTGTACAGTTTTCTGTCTTTTACTCCTGTCCCAGCCCACTGCCCCAACCCTCCCCTCCTCCCACCCATATCCACCCCCTCTAGTTTTTGTCTATGTATCTTTCATACTTGTTGCTCCAAACCCTTCCCCTTTCCCCCTGAAATTCCCTCCCCTCTCCCCTCTGGTGACTGTCAGCCTGTTTTTAAATGCTTACTCCCTAATATAAAGATGATGCTTGTATTCTTTGCTTTTAAACAATTCCAGGTGATTCTTTTTCAGAAACAGAGACCCAAGTTCAACACCTCCATCCCCTCCAAATCTGGCCTCTTCTTTGTTTTAAAGCTTTCATTTTCTCATAACCTAGGTGACATGTGTTTGGTTTTGAACTAAAGTGACATGGCAGTCCCAAAATCAAATGAGGAGAAAAAGAGGCTTCTTATTATTCAAATTAATCATGTGGCCTCCTCAATTCAATCTTCAAAACAGTAAACTCCTCCCTGACCCAGGGCAGTTGTTCTCAGTGGCATTGTCCTGCCCCAGCAAAGGTTAATGTTTTACAGGTGATGGCGGTGAGAGTTTGGTCAGGTGGTGGGCTCCAAACAAGTCCTCAGAGCCAAAGTGTCCAGTGACACCAGGTGCTGTCTTGTTGCAACCATCTCTTCCAGCTGTGCCAGTGACCCAGAAATTCCCGGTTCAAGGGGGGAGGGGCTTCTTGCCAAGTGGCTTCCGCTCAAACACCTGTCATGGTTAGGGGGACTAGGTAAAGAGGTACCTCCCTGCTGTGCAGAGCCAAGAACAGGTTTTACTTTCTGATCAGGTCTACCATGAAATTCAGACTTTTGTTTCTGACAGTCTCTAGCATTCAGTTTTGAACAGGCTTGGGTACCCAGGGGAGAGCCAGGAATGGCGTGATGACAAAGTGGATGGTCGTAAGTTATTTTTATTTGACAGCGAAACTGGCTGCAGCTCAGGGAAACAGGTAGTCTTGGGTAAGTGGCATTAGTACTAAAATTTCAGGCACCTATGGTGGTTTAGCCACCGTTCTGCCTGGAGATGGGAATAGGATAAATGGCTTCTGGAGACCCCTCGCCAACCCCGTCTTTGTGTGTTTACGTACAGACAGGGTCTGCTGCGAGACGGACCTGTGGTTTCAGGCAATCCGACCTTTACACTGTCTGAAGCACTCCAGGTCTCAGCGGATCCTCCTCCAGAGCTGGCTCACCTCTGCAGATAGCCCACAGACTTACGGGAAACACGTGATCCCACCCTAAATGTCCCCGTGGGAACGCCAGTGAGCCAGAGACTAGAAACCGTACACAGACCCAGGCTAAACGAAATAAGAATTGTATTTATATCACCTAGGAAATAGGAGTGTATTCACATGTCTTTTAGAGAAAAAAAGAAACACACAGCCCAAGATGAACTTTAAAAGGTTTACATGGCATGTTAATGTTTATCTGTTTTTATTTTATTCCTGCATATTGAAGCAACATAATCAATAGTTAGAAGTAGTGGGACTCAAGGGCTCCAAAATTAAATTTTGATTCCTTTAATATAATACATTGGTCAAGTGTTCATGTTACTAGTTTCATATGCATTTCAGTATTGTGGATGGAGAACGAAATCTCCAGCACAGCTGGCTGGCTTTGTGAAAGCAGCCTTCTCTGCCTTTTTCCTCCTCTGGCCCTCTCACACCCACCCCCTCACAGTACGTCTCTGCCCGCCTCTCTTCTCCCACCTGCTACCTGCCCATCTGTCCCCAGGCTCAAAACGTAGGCACTAAACTGACCAAACCAGGAACCCTTCTTTCAGTTGGCCTTCCTTTTCTGGCACTGCTACATGCTAGAGAAATAACAAAGGCATGTTTCTGAGTTTCGATGGGGCTGTTGTAACAGCCAAGGCAGTGGCTTACTTCACCGCCTTCTCTGGTGTGGGAAGACTGCAGCAAGTTCAAGTGCTTGCTCAGGTTACAGGACACAGATGTGGTCATCTTCTTATAGGTACCGTGGTCAGGTTTTTTCTTTCAAAGTGTAGCATTTATTTTCTTACCCTGCAAAAGAGGCTACTCTATACTCAAAAACTAAACTGTTCACTCAGTCCTACAGCAAATCATATTAAAACACAATTAGTCACTAATTCTCCTTTCTTTATAACCTACAGCGGTTTTGGATTATGATAATATCCTCATATTTTTACTTGATCAAGCACTCTTTACTAATATTACTACATATTCTAAATGTAATTTTAGAAGTAATTCTATTTTCTTAAGCATGACTTTCCTTCCTCTCTCTCCAAGGCACAATATTGAGTGTGAAATGTCATAAAAAACGATAACACCCAAATATGAGTTTTAAGGCTCCTGGTTTACTCAAGTGGTTTCATGCTCTATCTCTCCTCTAGCCTTCCATGCCTAATATGCTTATGTGATATGCTAGGTTGTTGCAATTTATTCGATTTGTTTTTTTTTTTAAATACCTACCTTGCTCCTAAAAGAATTCAGGGCTTTCTATAATAATAATAATAAAAATCCTAATACCCTCTTTTAAAAGCATGTAAGCTTTCAGGAACCAAGAAAATGCCCTGAAGGCAAGAATCAAATCTGTGTGGACCTCTGCTGTATTTCCAGCTTAAATAGCAGTGCTCATCATATAGTAGGGGGTCAATAAAGGTTAGAGACCAAAGAAAGTCACATCGGGAGAATCTGACAGATTCTCCAACAGCAACTTGAGGCTGTAAGGTAGCTCCATTCAGCACATGCTGCCAGGGTAAGAGAAAAGGCTGATGTGTCAGGGAGCTCTCCTTACACAGGGGGAGAAAGCACACTACCAGCTCCTTGAAAAAAAGCATCAATTTTTCCAGCATTCAATTCTAAGAGGAATTATTATGTGGCTCTCTCTAGAAGGAACATTGCACAAAATAATGGACAGAATCCCCACTAACAGTTTTACAAAGTAGGCAGAAACACTTATTTTTCCAAACACCATTTTCTAAATATTGATCCTCAATTAAAGCAAAAAGCAAAATATTAAGTCATATTTCAGGAAAGGTGTTTGTTTCTTCGGGGAGTAAACTGTATTTACTCAATAGTTTTTGAGACAGTAACAGAGGAACAGGCAGGCTGACCCTTCATCCCTGCTACCCTGGGCTGTGCTAGATTATATCCTTTGTCTTGGTATGGTCAGTAAGAGGGCCTCCTTTCTCTCCTAAATGCTCCCTGGTTTTAATAAGTCATACTCCAACCTACCTATGAAACAATTTGTATGCAAAGATGAGTAAGACGGGACTGGTTTCTTATGAAATGGCAGAATTTAACAGCGGAAGTAATAACTGGCTGTTATATTCAATGTGATAAATTTATGCAAGAGACATGTTAGAAGAACAGGGGGCAACTATTGGAAAAGTCGGGGAGGTAACGCTTGTCCTGAGTGAAGGCCTTCAACTGGAAGTTCTCCAATGAGAACAGAGATCTCGTTAATTCATTAATGTATCCCCAGGGCCTAGTGAGAGGCACTGATAATACTTGTCAAATGAATAAATGATTCTATTTTAAGCATCCAAATAGTGTTGTCCAGACCTATTGTTTTCTATCAGAGGAACAGAGTTTAGGCAATCTTTAAGAGTAAAGATAAGAATAAACATAATCTATAGAATACCCCACCCTCAAATATCAATTGTCCCTCCTAGAATTTTTGTTGGATTAGCAAAAGATTCAAGACTGCGATCTCAAGGTGAGCATTAAATGGCAAATATCTGATGTAGCTGCATTTGACATTTTCTTCCCTTGGCTCCTGGGACCCCACACCCTTGGCTCTCCTCACGCCTCCCTGGATGCTCCTCATTTTCCTTAGTTGGTTTTCTCATCTACCTGGTCTGTGCATGTTGGGATGGTCATGAACAGTCCAAAGATCTCTTCTTTTCTTGGTCCGCACTTGCTCTGTTGGGGCTCTCATCCAGCTTTATGGATACATATGAGAGTGCAGTGATGAGTTCCAATTCATATTTTCATGCATATCCCCTGAACTGCAGACTCATATCCAGCAGCAACTCCATATCTCTACTTAAATAGCCATAGTGTATTAGTTTCCCACTGCTGCTGTTACACATTGCCACAAATTTAGTGGCTTAAAACAATGCAATTCATTCTCTTACGGTTCTGGAGGTTATAAGTCTGAAATGGGTCTTACAGGGCTACACAGGGCTTACAGGGCTACAATCAAAATAGATAATACTCTCCAACAACTTCTCACCAGCCCCACTGTTCTCACCTGGTCCAAGCCAAAGTCATCCCTCGTCAGGAGTATTGCAATAGCTTTCTGTCTCCCTGTTTCAACCATTGCCATACATCAGCCTATTCTCTACACAGAAGCCATAGCAATCCTGTTGAAAAAATCCAAGTCAAATGATGGTACTTATCAAGTAAGCCCTCTATACTGCTTTCATCTCACTTAGACAAAAAGGTAAAGTCCTTATATTGACCTTTAAGGTTGTAGATGAGGGGCCTGACCTCCCATAGCTTCTCTGACCTCATTTCTCACTAATCCCAAGTTCACTTTCACTGTTCCAACTGCCTTCATTTCCTCAATAATGTCTGGGTCCTGGAGATTTTGCACTTGTTAGTTCTTCTGACTGTTCCACTCTTCCTCTGGTATCTCTCAATGCCTTCAGGGCTCTGCTGAAATGCCCTCTTCTTAGAAAAGCCTTCCTGATCACCTCAAATAAAAGAAGCCTTCTTCTAAAACTCCTTATAGAACTCCATACATTTCTTATTTTGTTTTATTTTTCTCCTTTGTATCAATAACAAGTGCTTATTTTTATTGTCTGTCTTCTCCTGGAAGAGTACATTATCCCTAATGGTAGGGACTTTTCTGTTGTGTTTACTGTTGCCATAGATAATTTAATGGCTATAAGCCCTCCCTTTCTTGTATGTATCCCCTTTCGCAATGTGAATTTGCCACTCCTTCTATCAAGTGGTGCAATCTCTCTCTCCATCCTCTGAATCTGGCTGGACGGTGACTTTCTCTGATCAGTAGGCTATGGCAGAAGTGACCACAGTTGGTTTCAGAGCATGGACCACATGCTGTCGCCTTGATCTTTGATTGCCCCAAGGCCAATATGTAAAGAAGCCTGGGCTAGCCTCCTTGAGGTTGAAGTACCACATGGGGAGAAGAGCTCAGCTGACAGCCAGCCCCAGCCTCCACAGGGATGAGGGCAACCATCTTTAACCATCCAGCCCAGCCAAGCTGCTGAGCAGCCAAAGCCCCAATGACCAGATAATATGACGGATGCCCAGTGCAATTTGAATTTTAGATAAATACTTTTTTAGTGTAAGTATACCCTATGTGATATTTAGAAGCATGTAGGCTCTCTAATAACAGAAAACTTCCTAACGACACGGTGCCTGGAACAGCACAAAGAACAATCTTTCAGCAAATCCACTTGGCTTGAATGAGTGAACATTCTATATTATTGATTCAGAGAAAATTTATGTTTGTATGTAACTTGGATATATGGGAAAGTTGAAATTTTATCATTTAAAAGTTAATGAGTCTGATTTGTAATCTTGCCCATGTGTTAGATCACCCCTACTCTGCCGAAGTGGGTTCAGAGGCACATGCATAAGGAAAGCAAAAACTATTCTCAACAAGCGCCTTAGTATTTGCTGCAATGCCTAAGTATTGAATACTTGCTTAGCTGAATTCTCAGAATCCTTCACCCAAAGAATGAAAACAATGATCATGGCCAGGAAGAGTCTGGGCATAAGAGTTACCAGTTATTTGGTTTTATGATTAAAGAAGCCTCAAGTTGTCTATAGGGTATTGAATTGAATCTAAAATAAGACTGAACAAGTTATCCACAAAACCATCTCATCCAACAAAATCAACTGACTTGAACGGAATGGTGGTGCATCCAATGGCGTTAGGGGTTGGTGGCCACGAAGGAGAGAGAAACATCAAGAGTAGGGAGAGAATAGCTCCAACATAGTGTCTCCCAACGAGGCTCATGAGGTTGGGGTGGAGAAGGCCTGTGGAGAATCCTGACCTTGGGGACAACAGGATCTTCACGATGAAGACATAGGACCTTTAAAGTCACTATATCCCCTGGGAAGCAAACATAGCAACCCAGGTGTTGACAGCACAGAAGCTTAACTCCCCAGACAGAGAGCAGCGGTGTTAAGGGAACAGAAATTATCAACACAGATAGAGAAAACTCCATGCCAAGGGCTCCCTTTAGACCTCTCCCCTGAATTCCAAATTACTTTAGCAAGCCGTATACTTGACCTCTACAGGTCTGATATCTCATTTAATCTGTCCTAAACTGAGCTCTTGATCATGCCCTCACCCCCTTCCACCCAACTCCTCCTATTTTAGTTGTTCAAGGCCCCAAATGTGGGGTTACACCTACCTCGTCTCTTTCTCTCACATTCCACATACAACACAGTATCAGATCCTGTTGGCTCTTTTTAAAAAAAATATCTATCTGGAGTCTGACAACTTTTCACCCCTTCCAGTGCTACCATTGTCCCCCACTTGGATTATTTCCAGTCCTAGCCCCCTTTCAGTCCACACTCAAACTGGCTTCCAGAGGGATCTGTTTAGAATGTTAACTCAGATCATGTTAGTCTTCGGCTCAAAAGCTTCCAGTAGTTCCAATCCTACTCACAGAAGATGGCCCATGAGCCTGACATGATCGGGCCCCTTTATGCTGATGACCTTTTGTGCTTCTATTTTCCCTTCACTGCCCCACTTCAAGCACATGGGTGTCCTTGCTATTTCCTGAAAGCCAAGTGTGCAACAGCCTTCACTTTGCCTGGCATGCTCTCTTCTAGATAGCTACATAACTAACTTCTTTATCTTCTTCAGCTCTTACTCAAACACTATCACCCCAGGGAATTTTTCCTGGCTCCCCATTCAACACAAATTCAAACTGCTCCCTTCCCACATACCCCATTGCTGTTCCCTCTCATTTTTCTTCTTGGCTGCTCTGTTCAGCTAACATACCATATTTATCTAACTTGTGACCTGTCTTGATGCTCTAGAAAGAAAGCAAGATGAAGGCAGAGTTTAAAACAGTGCCTAGAACTTAGAAGGCTCTCAAAAAAATCACATGTAGAGTGAATGAGTAAATGCATATTTATGTGTTTAATGACATGCATGTAAACACATGTACATGTAAACCATGCATGCACACAACTAGATGCTGTTCTGGATGATAGGGGTAGCGGCAGTGAACATGATGATGATGATGATGATGATGGTGTTGCCAGTGTTGGTTATAAGACAACACCAGTTTTCCAGAATCTGCTTTTTTGTTTTTGAAAATCTTCTCAGGAAAACATAGGATTCAACAACCAATGTTGTAAGCTGAATACTTAGTGTATATTTTATAAAGCTCTTACGTGTATACATTCTTACAACATCCATTATAAAAGCTAAAAATTAAGTACTTCCAAGGAGGCTATCTAGAACGACAACAATGAAAAAATCACCTTCAATGATCTAAACACAAATAAAACTTTTGAGTTTCCCTCGATGATGTAATAAGAAGATACTCTCATTCGAGTAGCTATGGCAAAGGTTGATTCTTTCCACAGCTGTCCGAAAACAGGGCGGATGCGTCCTGGGCACAGCCTGTCAGCATCATTCTACCATCAAAGATGGGAACCCTCAACATGCAAGACTTGCTCCCCCAAGATGAGCATCATTCGCAGAAGAATTGCAGTGGGCATTTAAATATGATTTTAAAAATACAAAAAGTAGATTAAAAAAAAAGTTTGTTATGCTGCAGTTAGTACAACATGAGGCTAATAATACACGGTGTAATCAGTAAGACTCTAATAAGTGTATGCTGGGATTACTTAGAGCTTCGACAATTGCTTCCCATGCTTTTTAAGTTTTAAAGTATTCAGACAAAATGAAGGGAAACAATAAACAGATGAAGCAATTTAGCTTTGAGAAGAATTAAGATAATTTAATAGGTATAGTTTAGATAAAAGGAGGCTAAGGAATTTAGCGATTACAAAAAAGACATCCAAGTCGGTACCTGTGTTGAGCTAAGGGAGGTGGAGAAAAACTATTTCCCTCATCCGAGAATAATAACACGCAGCAGTCGTAATCACCTAAAGGTAGAAGAAGAAAATAGCTGCAGCAGGAAACAGCAGCAAATATGTCGGAAATAATGATCATTCTGGGAAGCCTCCTGAGGACCACTTAGGGGAGACTGAACGCTGGAGAGGCTCCAATAAGCGGAATAAATGCAGTTAGTCGGGCACACGGAGCACTCCCCAAATTTCCCTTTGGATGCCTGCGTTCTTCCTCAAGGGGTTCGTTGCTCTTTGAAGCAGGAACAGGTGATTGGGGTGACAGTCCTGAGGGGAGTCAGTCTCACAGTGGGGAGCAAAAGGGGGTGATGTGCACACACTAATGCCGTTTGACATGCTTCTTGGCTGTTGGGTGAAAACTATTAAGGAAGGTATATAATTCTTCTGGGCCTTGGTTACTCATCTGGAAGGTGGAGACAATAATAATTATTTTGCAGGTATATTCTAAAGCAGGAATTCGTAATCTGGCATCCCTTAGTAGGAGTTTATAGGGATGGAGGAGAAGTTGAAAGGCAAAAAAACCTATGTTTTTGTTTTCATTAACCTCTAATAAAATGCAGAATTTCCTTCACTTATGAATGTAAGTAACAAACCACAGTAGTATTAGCAGTAGCTGTCACTGTTGCCAACAGAAATCCTAGATATGATATTTTCATATCACATTAGATTTGCTGTAAAAATCTCAAAAGTTCCTACTTTGAAATTATGCTAATAATTAGATAATATTGCAGGATCTTATTATTTTATGAATTTTTAAAAAGCATATGATTATATCACATATTTAGTTTTAAAATTTTGATAACAATACATATTTTTAAAGATTTTATTTATTTATTTTTACAGGGAGGGGAAGGGAGGGAGAAAGAAAGGGAGAGAAACATCAATGTGTGGTTGTTTCTCATGTGACCCTCACTGGGGAACCTGGTCTACAACCCAGGCATGTGCCCTCCTGACTGGGAGTTGAACTGGTGACCCTTTGGTTCACAGCCTGCACTCAATCCACAGAGCCACACCAGTCAGGGCTAATAACAATATTTTAATAAAATTAATATTCTTTTAATGCTATGCGTTTTATTTTATGCATTTAAAAAGATTATTTGAGAAGAAGTCCATAGGCTTCACCAGACTACCCAAGTGGTCTACAGCACAAATAATGGTACGAATCTCTGCTGGATAAATGGTAGCCTTATTATTAAGACAATGATGCTGATCATGATAATCATCCTATTGTTACTATTAAACTCACAAGAATTAGTTTGCCCTGGAGTTCTGGATTGCGTCCTGTTCTGTCACTTAATGACTAAAGGACCTTGGCAGACCGAGCAATCTCACTGAGGTTCACGTCTTCCTGAGCAAAGGAAAGGACCTACTTATAGGGATTTTTTCCCCTGAGGATTAAATGAATTTATTATATGTATTCAAAGGTACATTGTATATCAAACTATTCAGTTCTCATGAGACTTATCATTATTATCACCAACAAAACTGCGTAGTAAGTAGAATAGCCATATAAATGAACGCCCAAGCCACAGCGCCTTTAAAAGATCAATAGTTATGACAGAAAAACGGATGAAAATTGGACTAGCTCAGGTAAGTCAGGAACCAATATGATACTCAAATACTACTTTTCTGCTTATTTTTGTATCTTCTATTTCTGTCACCATAAAAAATTCAACAGATAATCACATTTCCTTGATTATTAAGAATCACACTTTTCTCTTATTTCAGCATTTGGGAAGCGAGAATACAACTTGCTATTGCTACATCCCGTCAGACACTTGTCAGATAGCAGGCAAAGAAGCGGACTGTGCTCTGCCTCGGCGGTCGCTGCCTGTGCACGTGCCAACCCATCACGCTGAAAGGGCCCCTGCTAACTCATGTTCCACCCCACCTATTTGTGTTAGCATCAACACAGACCGCTACATTTTAAATCCGAGTCCCTCATTATTGATTAAAATTCTTCCTGAAGTTTTGATGCGCACAGATGATTTTTCACACTGAGGCAAAAACAATTAAAGGCAGTAAAAATCGCCAGATCTTCCTAGTAGATCCCACTGTTCAAGGTTAGCTGCAATTGGTGTAGCCAAACATGCGTACCGTGGGGCTCCACGGGGCACTGAGCATTTGTTAAAAGCATTCTTAGACTTTCAGGAGGAGCTGTATGGCTTTCAGAAATAGTAAAAATAAAAATAAACCTTTAAAAAAACTTGGTCAAGTTCGAATGCAGAGAGAAACCTGTATTCAACATGCCTCGCATGTAGATTGTCAGTCATAAAGGTGCATCTTGAGCCCTTGTCAAAACAAGGAGCAGAGGCCACACCTAGTCTCTCACCCTTTTGTGGGGGCCTCGCTGCCAATGCCCAAAAGGTGCTGAGTCATCTTTAGATTTGCATAGACTTCGATTCTAATAGCGAAGTTGTGAGGTACTATATGCTAGGGTCAGTTTTAAACATTGTACTTCAATGCGTTTTATATTTCCTGGAAACCTTTATTAATCCTAATCACACTCCTTAATAATCCTTAAATTAGAAAGAAATAGAGATTGAATCTCTTCCAACCTATATCCCAAAGTCCCTCTTCAGTTCCCTGTCCCCTCCCTCCTGCTGCACTATTTTTTTCTATTTAACTTTGAGAATACAATATTTGATATTATATTGTTCTTAACTGAAGATGTGTGAATAGTTGTGGTTTTTAAAAGTAAGACAGTTTCTTTCCCTACTATTCATACATCGACTGCATGAACCATCATGTTTAAGATACAAGGGATCGTCCAGACCTCCATACCCCTTGCCATCCCATCAGTAGTAATACAGCCATGTACATCTCACCGCCTTACTTTGATGGTCAATATCTGCTAAAAGAAGGTGGTGTTATACATATAAGTGTTCTTCCACTAGTTGTAATAGTCACGAAGAAAGTGCACTTCATTCCACTTGACAATTTCAGTATGAAAGTCCACAATTGCTGGATCTTATGAAGACAACGCTAATTTATTACTTCACACATGTCATTTTCATATAATGAAATAATGACCTGGGAAATCATATATGCATTTCTCAATGTTCTTGTGCAATGGCAGTGTCAGTATATAATTAGGCATTAACTGTAGTTTTAGAGACTTGAACGTAGAAGCTTGGTGTACAATTGAGTATCTTCCCCTTCTTCATTTGCTCCACCCTTGTCTTGGTGATTTAGTGAAAGACGTTGAAACAGAGCCTCGCAGTGGCAGCCGTCACTGCCGTGTGTCATATTAAGGTAATTGCCTAAAAGATGAGAAGACAGAAATCGTGCGTGTGGGCAAAGCCTTTCTGCCAAGCTCTTACGGGAGCCAGGAGGCTTGGGGCCGTGTGTTCCAACTATTTGTTACACTCTCGAATGTCTTTCATTTTCATTTTTCTTTCCATTTCTGTCGTATTAGACTTTGGCAGGCTGAACGACCCAAGAGGGGCAGCTCTTGATCACAGCCACCATTTGTTGAAGAACAAACACCAATCCATTTTGGCAGGCACAATTTTCCAACACATTCAGAAAGCACTTTGCCCATCACAGTACTTAAGAATTGAGCTCTCAATTATGGAACAAAAAAAGTATAACATGTTAAATGTTATAAATTGTCTTATCTCCCAAACAGGGAAAGAATAAATTAGAATTCCCTTTCTTTTTAAAATTTAATTTAATTAATATTTTTTTTGAGAGAGGGGAAGGGAGCAGAAACAGAGAGAGAGAGAAGCATCATCCTAGAGACCGAACCCACAACCCAGGTATGTGCCCTGACTGGGAATCAAACTGGTGACTTTTATGCTTTACGGCACAACGCCCAACCAACTGAGCCACACTGGTCAGGGCTACAGTCCCCTTTCTTAAAAACATAAAGCAAATGAACAAAAAACCCCAGGAAAAGTGTTAAATTATTTGCTTTTTGAGTTTAGTGTGCAGATAATGTTCACATATCTCTTTAGCAATTCACAGTTCATCCTCCTGCCCCCTAACTCACCTATGCCTCCTTGGCACTTTCACACAGAAACTACTAAGGCAGGTGGGGTTCAGGTGCACCTTGGGAACCTCAGAGCTACCTTCTTCCATAGTTGTTCCTCCAGCCCTCTAAGTTGCATCCTTAAAGTAAGGCATAGCTAAGTGGGTAGGGCCAGTGATATGCTATTGTCAAATAATTTTTAAAAAAATATTGACAAAAGTGCAATCCCTGTCCTTGGAAATCTTTAGAAATTGTTCAAGCAGGAATCCATCCTGCTGTGTTGCTGTCCTTGGTGTATCGGGCACAGCTGCCCTGGAAGGAAGTGGAACTCAATGTGTGGAGAGTGCTAATGTATTTTTGGGGTGTCTAAGCTCTGTACACACAGAAAAATATCAACAGATAAATACATATATATATATATATTAGCTACATCTCTCAAGGGTTAGAGTTTTAATCTCATTTTTCTTTTCTTTTAAGATTAGAGGCAGTGGAAGATGTCCCAAGGTGGTATCCTGGGCAGCCTTTGATGTGTAGATAATCTTTCAAATACTGAAATGATCTCAGTATTTATTAATGTAAGAAGGAGTTTCATATCACTAAAAGTTCTCATTGGATGTTATTGTTTATCTATTATCCAGCCAAAACTTTACTTAGAAAATGCCTCAAACTTAGAGAAAATTAAATTTTTTCATCATTGTAGCAGGATGTAGGGAGTTAACTTCATGAACAAATAAATCTATTTATCTTTATACTCTCCAGAGAAAATTCAAAATGAAACATTTAGAATTATTGGTCACAACTGATGTATGTATGATGTACAATATCCCTTCCTATCTTCCAAAATGTTATAGAATATGATTCTGTGCTAAGTGTTTTAAAATAAGCACTTAGAAGTGAGTCCTCCATTCATCAAGCCAGATATATTGGTGTGTATGTAATTCAGACTATAACAAGTGGATAGATATATACACAATCAACCCTTTTTTAAATATATAATCTTTATTATATTTTTTTCCATTACCATTTATTCCCCTTACACCCCCCTTCCCCCAGCAATCACCACACTGTTGTCTGTGCCCATGAGTCCTTTTTCCTTTTCGCTCAATCCCTCCACCCCCAACCCTCCCTCCTAGCTGTCAGCCTGCTCTCTGAGTTTGTCTCTATTTTGCTTGTTAGTTCAGTTTGTTCATTGGAGTTCACATATAAGTGAGATCATATGGTATTTGTCTTTCCCTGACTGGCTTATTTCACTTAGCATAATGTTCTCCATGTCCATCCATATTGTTGCAAAGGGTAAAACTTTCTTCTTTTTTACAACCACCTTATGATTTTCTTAACAACATTTTCTTTTATATATACAGCACATATATACCTAATATACAAAACATATGTTAATTGATTTTTATGTTATTGGTAAGGCTTCCAGTCAACAGTAGACTATTAGTAGTTAAGTTTGGGAGGAGTAAAACATTGTAGGTGGATTTTTGACTGCTGTTCAAGAGTCAACTACATAAATATAAGTAAATCCCATATTTCAGAAGAGTGGCAGAGAAGTACAAGATCACAGAAGTCATCATGGCTGATGTCTAGATACTGAACAGCTAGGTTCAAGTTCAGTCTCGGTACCTCATGCCTGTGCTGGGCAACCTTAGGTGCATTCTTTACCTGTCTGCCTGTCTGAGCCTTTTTTTAAATGTATGAAATAATGAAAATGGTACATGTCTATCCAAATAATTCTAGTACTGCATTTTCAGATTTATTAAGAGGAGTAAATTATTTTCCCTTACCTAGAAAAAACGAGCAATTTACACAAAAACCACAGCAGCCAGAAGTAGGAAACAAACTTCCAGGAGGGCTACTGATTACAAACAGACATGCTGCTCTTGGGCTCTCCCAGGAAAAGCCTCTCTCCCAGGCAATAATTCAGATTTTAAAAAGATATACGATAGGTAAATCCGTGAATAAAACTAAAGTGTGGTTAAACAGTGAATGGAAATTTTGAAATATTAGTACGAACTTTGCCAAGATGTATTGGAGTGTTAATTTCTTTAAAAGACCCTTCTATATGTATGGACTTTGAAAGACTTGCCCTTTAAAGGGTATTTTTGAATATTACTACTGCTTTAAGGAATATTGGGAAAGTATGTTAACGCTTGCCTCCGGCAGGTTACCATGCCTGTCTCGTGGCTCCCTGGGCTACAGCGCAAGCGGCAGGCTGACCTGGGGATGGTGTGTGCCGCTGGCCAAATGCCTCAGGGGAGGCAGCTGCAACGAGTGCTGCCCTCCCAGACCACAGTAAGATTAAAGCCAACCGAGACACAGCTGAATGTCAGGCACAAGGCACCCTACGTGTTAGAATTCTGCTATGCGCTACCAACTTTTTCCACCAACAGGTGTGACTATGAGATTGGGAAGGGCTTCAGGAGAAAGTTCTCTAAACTTGACCCGTGGACGTGGACAATAGTGTGGGGGTTGCCTAAGGGAGAGGCGGACTGGATGGAGGAGGGTAATGGGGAAACATTTGGGACAGCTGTTAATAGCACAAACAATACAGCATAATAAAACAAAACAAAACAGAAAGAAAACAAGTCAGCAAACTATGGCCAGAGTGCCAAATCTCTCTTCCACATCCTCGCCCTCCCCCCTTCCCCTCCCTTTCCCTGCTCCTCTTCCTCAGGTGTTACCAGAAAGCAGCCATGCTCATCTGTCTAGCATTGTCTCCGACTACTTTCACGCTACAATGGCAGAGTTGAGTAGAGAGATCATACAGACTGAAGTCCCAAAATATTTATTATTTGGACCTTTATTTAAAACATTTGCCAACCTCTGATTCACAAGACAGAGGGAAGAAGGCAGTTCCAAGGAATTAATGTAGTGTGATGATTCAGAAGTGGTTTGCTGACCCGAGACTTAGTAAGGCCAAAGCACATGTCATGGGACAATTTAGCCCCCAAAGCTCTGACTCATATAGATCACTTGTGAGCCTAATGCATGACACCTCAATTCAGATTTCAGCATCCTGGTGTGCCACCCTGATTTCCTTAGAATGTTCACACGCTAAATTTGCTATGGGTCCTTCTGCTTCAGATGAAGACCTGGTTAGCAATAAGGCACTGAGACACAAACTATTTATGCCTCATAGACAATCTCCAGTGAGCAGTTCAAACAGGCTGCATATAAACAAAAGCCCTTCTTCTCAGTTTCTGGATGGAGAATAAAAGGAAACAAGGTGCTAACTACAATAACTCACAATCAACCTCAGTGCTTTGGCACAACCAACCTTGTTCTCAGAACCAGCCTTGAAAGCTGTTGCCATATTTGGGATGAAACTGACAGCACAGACATTGGGATATTGTTGTTTATGTGTGTTGGGCTGCAAGCAACACTCAAGCCAAACTTCACTGTGATCTGAAACCACAGGTGTTTATACAATAAATATTAACTGTCTGTAGGTCTTGCCATCCTAGGAACATGGACAGATTCCAAAGACTAGTTGTCACAGCTAGTCTTTTTATCTTAAACTATTTCTTTTCTTTTCTATGGAAAAGAATAATGAAAACCTCTTAAGGGGAACCCCTTCTAAACAGAGATAATGGAGAGAGAGAACAGAGGTGAGTTGAAACTCACTCATGTTCATTCAGAAGGTGGTATAATGTGATTGTCCTGCTATTAAAGGGATATGTCTTTCCAAGCTGACATACATCTCTACATAAAAATCCTACATACAGGCAGTTCTGAAGTTCCATATTCATAAGGGGATTCTATAGAAGAGGAAGCAAACAAATGCAAAAGACAGCCTTAAAAAAATAGATCCCTAAATTCTAAGACCCCGTAGAGCTCCCAGGTAAAGTACTGGAATTATAAGGGGCTCCAGACCAAGATTACACTGAGATAAATAGAATTTAAACCCATTTTGTGATGTGCTTGAAAGACTAATGCAAATACCTAGGCACTGATGGAAAAACAGGATGCACAGAAGCCCAGCAGCAGTGACTGAGACGATGAGCCCTGATCAGCACATCTACACCGCATGGACCATTAACGGTGTAAGGCTGGCCGCTCTGGAGACACAGTCCAGACACAGATATGCCGAGTGCATGTGTCAGAGCTATTATTTCTACAACTGGAGCTGCAGACAAGCACAGAGCTGTTCTCACTCCAGTAGAGTCACTGCAGCTAAATTAACACTATACAGAGGCAATGGGTTGGTGAAATAAAAATGCTAAGAAAACCATTTGCCCAGATGACACGAAGTCTCACAAGCATTTCGAACATATTCCTTTATTTTGGAGTGAAACATGAACCTAATGTAGGTCGGGGAGTTGGCAAGAAGTTCACTTCCAAAAGAAGCTAGCATTCTTGTATATTTACCTAAGTAAAGAGAAATTTTGCTCCTCAGCCCTGCAACGCAAGAAATTCCGACAAAATATTATACGTACTCATTTTAGCTTTTTCTCATTTTGAGTTGGCTAGAGTTAGGATGAACTGATATATTTAGAGTGATCATACATTCCATCCCTCACTTAATAGAGCCTATTTAAAATATTGCCCTTATTAATGACTACCAGAACACAGCGGTGTCCAGAATCTCTGTAATTCAATTGCTAGTAGTTTGTGCAATAAATCAGGAAAAGGTTAAAATATTTTTCATGCCAGATAGAACCTATCAATCTATTTTATTTGATTATCTTGTGTAATGAGGCTTTCTTCAGGCCAGATTACCTTACTCATTGTAATTATGCCAGATCATATTTTTGCTTAAAATGGAAAAGATTAAAAAAAATGCTTGCAACCCAGTTAAAACTATTCTAGGGTGGTTTTTCTCTTTGTACATTTTAGGACATGAGAAATGACATCCCGTTCTCCTTCCGAGAGCATTGAAGAAAGCAGCATTGTTCCCATGAAAAGCAGATTAGTCGAATGGCATGTGAACAGCACCCATTTTATTCGCTGATTTGAAAATTCAATAAAATAATTTCTAAGGTATTTAATTCTAAAGTTAAACTCTACTCATCTAAGTAAAGTCTGAAAAACAACCAGAGCCCAATAATATCCTCGTATGTGCGGTGACATTTGCTTCTTAGTGAACGCAAGCTGCATTCAACCAATGAGGAAGTTTATATTATTATAAAGTGATTTCCTAAACAAAGAATAACACGAAGGCATTTTCTGCCACCTTCTTTTTTTAGGCATTAGAACGGTCTCCCTCTCCAAAACGTTCTGGGCCCGTTCTCTTCTCAGGCCCTCTCCTGGTTCCAGTGGAGATCCGACAGCCCCAGCAGCATGTGAAACCTGGGTTCTGGGGAGTCAGCTGTGGTTGCGAGCAGGATGGGATTTCTATATCCTACTCTTCCAAGGGTGTTCCTCCAAACTGAAATAAGACCAGTCTAACCATCAACAGTACCACAAGCCTCATGCAAGGAAAAAAGCCTCCAGTTTTCCTTAAATCAGAAGGCAGGACACAGAATGAAGGTGGGCTCAAAGGAAGGAAGCAGGAGGGGAAAAGGATGGATGACCGTTAGAGGTGGAGGCATAACTTTTCAGAACTGCACCTTGAAAAATATAAAAATGTTCCTTCCACGAGAATGGCCAGGAGTAAAAAGTCTAACAACAGAACACATTGGGAAGGATGGGGAGCACCTAGGACTCTCCTACATTGCTGGTGGGAAGGTACGACAGTAGCCTGGTGGTCTCCCGCCTCTTCTCCAGTTTCTAACAAAGTTACACATAGACCAGCAGGTCAACTCCTAGAAAAGAACTGCAAACGTCCCCTCAACGGTTTGCACAAAAGTGTCTACAACTGTCTTATTTATAATAACTAAAACGTCCATCCACAAGAGACTGGATAAGAAGTGGTGGTACATGCACACAACACAAAATGACTCTGCAGCAGAGATGAACCACTGTTAAGGCAACGACATATAAAGTTCAATAGCAGGTATAACCTTCTGTGGTGATAAAAGTCAGCATTGCAGTTGCCTTAGGTAGAGCCACAGGCTGACCTGATAGGGAAACTTCCTAGGTAACAGGAACGCTCCATACCTTGATTTGGGTGATGATTACATAAGAGTATACATTTACCAAATACATTGAGCTCTGCATTTAAGATCTGAGCATTTTTATTACTGAATGCTATGTATATCTCAATAAAACACTCAGCATAAAATATGTTAGTTCTAAATCTATAAACATAAAGCACATACAATCTATATATAAATAATTCTCAACTTCATGTGCTAATGTGAAGAAAGAGAAACAATGGAAAGAATTTTAAAATGAGGAGAAAAAATGTTTACAACTTATCAGAATATATGTAGAGTAGCATCCTTTAAATCACAAAAATGCATACACTTCCTTCATGGGACTTTTTGCTATGAATTGTTATGGGCATAATGGGTGGCCTCCAAGAATAATTTCTGCTTTAGTTGACTACAAAATATAGTGAAAAACTCACTATTTGCCATTTGAGTTGTTTTACTTAGTATCTGCCACCAAATGCTTATAGGCATTTTTATAAAGGGGACTGGTTCTCGCTTTTCTCGCCCCCTGCTGACTCGCTCACATCTATGCATTCCTTAAGGACTAGGTCCCAGGCCTTCCTCACGTCACAGCCACTTACCCCTCTTCTAACTCCTTTACATTTACTGTAGTAAGCTTTTTCGTTTACCACTCTGTGTCCTGTGAGTGATAGAGGCCTTCCTCAAAGTAAGATATTTTTAGTAATTTATTTAGAACCTATTGTATATTGTTTATTACACTAAATTTCTTATATGTATGTTTAAAGTTAATTTTTAAGTAGAAAGCAAGGTCCTTATAGCCTTAGACTGTAACTTCTTTTTCTTTCTCCTTTCCTTCCTTCCTTCCTTTAAATTAGAAGTTATCCCACATCCTTAGAAATGTCTACATAAGGTATTATTAATTTCAAGGATATGGAAATTACGCTCAGTCAGGGCTTGGAGAGTTAGTTCTAGTGGGAAAGAGGGCATTTAGGTTCACTCTTGAAGAACATGCAGAATGATAAGGAAGGGAATTCAAGGAAAAGGAACTATACAATTAATGACACAAAGAAAGGCCAGTGTGGGATGTATGAAAAGCTCCTCATTTTTGCCAGAGTAGAGGCCATTGAGGAGGATGGTGACATGGAAACCATGGCATGGAAAACCAAGAGGGCCAAGCTAAGGAGTTGGGACTGGATTCTCTCAGCACTGAGAAACAACCAAAGCTTTGGTGCAGAAAGTGTATCGGATTCGAGCTGGGTTTCAGCAAGACTAACTTGGTACGATGGGCAACAGAAAGCAGGAACTAGAAGAATAACAGAAAACATGGAAATGGAAGATTTATCTAAAGTGATGGAACATAGAATCAACAGTGCTTTACTGCTGATTAGATGGGGAGCACATAGAAGAGGAAGAAGAAAAATGTCAGTGACACTGTGACACATATGGAAAGGACGATGCTGTCGTTAACAGAAAAAAATCAATGGAGAAGGAGGAGCAAATGTGACCGAGATGATGGATTTAACTTCTCTCCAGCTGCTTATTGTGAATCTTCAGTGGTAGTAGTTTACTGGTCTATGGTTGTAGAACTAAAGGTTATATTGCCTTTGTTTTCTCGGTCACACCTGAACTTAGAATTGCATGCTTGATTGCACATTTTAATTGTAAATAATACCACAACTTATGTTCTCAACAGAGCAAAGCGTAACAATTACCTAGGATTCTCCCTTCACTGTGAGGGTTGATTGGGGAGGTAAACTTTAATGAGTTGAGGTGAGAAAACTGAGTCTCTAAGAAGCTGAAGGAACTCACCACTGATTGCTAATACCTAGTTAGTGAGAGAACAAAGACTAGGGCCAGTTCTCCTGATGGGCAGCTGTGTTTTTCGTTTTTTATGTGAAGGGAGAAGGTGAAATGCAAGACCTGAAAAGCTCAGAGGTGGTAACCATTCTCTGTTTGAACCTCAAATATTTGGATGGCAGTTTGCTGGAGGGGGAAATATTTGCCTGCCACTTGTGGTTTACAAGATAGGACATTCTCTTTAAAAGGAAATAAAAACTTCTATCAAGTCAATGTTTACTGATGCCCCTGTTCTTTTACTTAATTTTTCCTTTCATTATACAAATAACATTTTTATTTCATAATAATTAACACTATACAGTTATGCAACTCACTATATCAATCTAATCCTAGTTTTCTCTTGGAGATAACCATGCATAATGGTGGGTGAGGGTCCTTTCGGACTTCAGTTAAACAATCATAAACTTTCTCTTTGCCTCTCCATCTCCACTTCAAGAACTGACTGCCCCATGAAAACCTCCCAGTCTCCCCCTGACTGCCAGCTGGATATTGATGCTCCAGGTGGTATTAAAAGCCATGTTGCTATAGGAACTATCAGCCTGGATCCCTGAATGCCTCTGTGCAGCACAGCCATCCTGTACATTGAACAAGAAATACATTTCTATCTTGTTAAATCACTGAAATTTTAGAGTTTATTTCAGCAGACCCTTATTTAAAACAAAAGATCTCTCTGTTGTGACTGGACTGAAATGAAATTTTTTTTTTACTATTTTCTGCTATAGAGCAGTCTAAAGACAATCTGATTTATCCTTTCTGGCTGTGACTTGTTTGTTATAGTTAGCTAAAGTTAAATTCAGCCACCCCAGAAGTGATTACACCCTTTTCAATGCTTATAGCAATATATTAATCATGAGAACAGCGAGTGAGTCCCTTGAGACTCGCCAACCTGAGAATTTCTAATTTCACCCATGTATTTTAGTAGGCTATGGCGAAATTCAAAAATTTACAGAGAAATAAATCTTTTTTTGAGATGTAAAAAAATTTCAGTGGTTGAAGAAGTTTTGAGCCTGATTTATTGCAATTTAAATCCAGTTTTTTTCTTGGAGTAGATTATCAAAAATAAATATGCTTCAAACAATTCTTTAGGTATTCTGTTTTTTTTTTTAAATAGGGTCCAAAATTCTATAATATAGAATCTAAAATCTCCTCCTTAAAAATTGTTCAGTTATGCTACTTGCCTAAAAAGAAAGTACAATACAAACTTCTAAACATAATTTACACATTCTTCTCGCTCAGGCCCTTGTTCACCTCCCTACTCTATGCTCCTACCATGACGCAGCTTATATTCTATGCCCAAGCCATTCAGGATTCCTTCCAGTTTCTCCCTGTGCTGTGTTCTATTTCCCTCCAGCCTTTGCACACAGGTCCCACTACCAAGCACTCACCTCCTTCCTGCCAACTCCTTTTCCTTAGTTTATCTCTATCCAATCTTCAGGTCTCCGCTTAGATATCATTTTTTCCATGTAGCCTATTCTGATGGCTCCCCAAAGCCAGGATAGGGGAGCTTCCTACCTCTGCCACCAATACTTTATTCTTTATCAGAACACTTCACACAACTGAAGAGTTCTGTTAGAATGAAGTAACAACTGAAGTTCAATGTCCTTTAAATGGAAATCTCAAAAAGTTCATGGTTAATTGTCTCAATGACACTAAACCTAATGCCTAGTATAATACATGAAACATAGTAGGTGGTCAGAAGTAATAACTGATTGTTATGAAGTACTCTCATCTGATGTTCTCATCTAGCACAACATACAGAAGATGATGCTACTGACCCACAAACCAAAGAACGCTTATGTAGATTATCTATTCTCCAGGATGACGTGAGGCCAAAAGAACTGTCAGTGGTGAAAGAATTGGGCATAAAGCATGTTTTTTCTTTGTACGATAAATAACTACATTCAGCAACCAAATTCATGAGTGAACTCATTATTCTTAACTGCAACTAACTGAAATAACCACAATTCAGAAAACTAATAAAACGCTGTCTGATTTTAATAGTTTAAAATGATGTGTCTGTTCCTTCCAGTCTGGAGATGCAGCAGCAGGAGCCGACCAGACCCGGCTGGTTCCTCTGCACAACCAACACCGCTCAGCAGCACGCCCGCGGGTTTGGGAATTCCTCCTTGACCTAACATTTGGTTTGATCCAGAACACTTCCGAGCTTATACACTTTCCCCTCCCTCAAAGGTTGATCTTGGCATTGATCTCCCTGTCTCCCATCTTAAGTGGGGTGTTGTATTTCCAGCCAGGATCTTCCACTATCACCTTCTTGCCTCAGGCTTCACCTTTGTCCTACGATAGCGTCTGAACCCCCAGGCTGCTGCCATTCCCACCACCATTAACCATGCCCGTGGATGACTCCAAGCCTTGGGGCCTGCCTCTTAAACACCACTGCTCCCAGGAGGATTTAGGGTATCAAAGTGTGGCAGTTAGGCTCAGTGCGAGGAGGCAATGCTTACCTGTTACCACAATTTCTCGGCACACGTGAGTGTAGCAGAACTGACAGCCTTTAAGAAAATGGCAGCACAGCGGCTGGGATTTTTCAAAGGCCACAGACTAACATGGAGGCCTCAGCCCCACACCACAGCACCATCAGCTCACCAGTGCATTTCCTTCATGGACTGGATGAAGGAGACTTTTATAAGAGATGCTTGCTGGGGTCAGCTTACCACAAAGGACTGTTGAGAGTCTTCAGGACAAGAGAGGGCATTTTTATTTACACCGTCACTGCGTGTGAAGATGCCCAGCCATCGTGGCTGCTCTTACCTTGTGTGACTGATAATACTGGAAAGCACCGATTCCACCCTGCTCTTCTGCAGTCCAGAGCACCAAACGTAGAGTCCTCTTTGGACGCAGCCCTGAGGAAAAGAATAAAGTAAGTGACTTTCCAGTTGATTTTAACTTTTTAAAATGGCAAGGCCTCCCGTCTGCATGCAGGAGGCAGAAGGAACCAGAGGCACACACAGTCATCCCCGTGGCTGCCTGACTCAGAGTGTGACCAGCCCAGGGAAGGAGCATCCTCATGCTGATCCCCAGCAGGTTGACACTGTCTGTGGGCCAGGAAGTGAGAGCCTCTAACTGTATCTTTACCTGGAAATTCTGCCCCACCAAACCCTATGTTCAGTGGGATGTTAGCGTACACACAGAAGATGCAGTTAGGAGTTCATGGGGCCTCCCAGTGATGAACTGAAACCCAATCATTTGACTCCATTTCGAGATAAGGTGCGTAGGGGATTGTTTTTGTTCTAAATCCAGAGTATAGCTAGCTCCCCTGCTAGTCCCAGCCATGTAACTGCTGTGAAGCGGAGGCAACGTTTTCGTTCACCCCCGGCCATTTTGCTCTCCAGCTTGCAAATATAAGGTCATTCCATTAAGGTCAATGAAAATTAATGGGATGAAAATGACATTTGATTCACCTCGTTGCCGCAGAAGCAACTTGGCGGGAATGTCACTGACCTGAAACATACAAATTTGTACCTTGGAATTATTAAAGTTACTGACAGATCTGATACGTAGAACCATTTTTGGGTGACAGTGTCTGCTCAGTAACAGCATCTACAAGGAAGCTCTGCTTCCAAAACTTACAAAAGGTGGGATGATAATAGACTAAAGTCCCAGCTCGTGACCAAGAATTAAAACCTGGTCGGATTCAGACTTCATAATGTAGTTTCGGAGGAATAACACAGGCCGAAAAAACATGGAGCGGGGCTTAAATCTTAAGAGGATCCATCATTCAGTTTCACCACGGGGAAACCGTAGGGAAAGACTTTGAGTTGCTCTGAGACGGACGCATTGCAAATCCCACGTGTATCCACACAGGGCCACCACCAAGGCACGTGGCCTCCCAGGAAGCAGGCCAGGCAACCGCAGCCTGGATGATGAAAGCTCCTGGGCAATGAAGTGCTGCCCTGCCTCTTCCAGCACCAACGATGTTCTCCTCTTATAAGCCTTGTGCTAAGGAGCTAAAAAGTAGCTACATTTTTCACTAAATTGAAGACTGTTGTGAAGCCATCTGACACTTGAGCATTGTTATATAATTAAAGAAGCACAGGTTTAGGATGCACATTGACCCAAGTTCCAGGAAAAGCCTGGGCAAGCCATCTGCATACCCACTTGCTCAGCACATCCCATTGGCGTTTTCTTCTAAGTCTGTCTAGAATAGCATGCCTCACTTCTGCTGTTACTCTGGTCCAAGTCCCCACCCTCTTCTTCCTGGATCGTTGCAGTCATTTCCAACTGGGCTTCCTGCCATAGCCTTCACCCCCTGCAGGTGATGTTCCATACTGCACCCAGAAGCAGCTTTGTCAAACTTAAACCGGATCCTGCCATTTCTCTGCTCAAACACTCTAACAGCCCAAATATAAGCCTCTGGAAGGCAGGGGTCTATGTCTTTTGATTCACTGTGATGCCCCCGGTGCCTAGACTGTTGGGCACACATGAGGTGCCCAACTGATACGAATGAATCCGCAACTTGGTGTCTCACTTAGAATACAATTCAAAGTCCTCCATCACTTTACCAGCCTCATCTCCTCATCTCTGCAGCTAGTTTACTCCCCAGCAAGCTTCGAGTTGAAAAAGGCAAACAGATCGGGTGAGCCCTGCTAGTCTAACCACGGGAAGTTGATCTAACCCAAACTTCAGCTTTCTATTCTGGAAAATAGAGAGAATATTCTCAGCCTATGCCATAACTGTTTCATGGGGCGGGTGTGAGGACTAAATGAGATGTGAATGGATGTAAGGCAATCCTGTGTCTTGTATGTAATAGACATTTGATAAATGAACCATAAAACTACATAACGAGTATCCAAGCACACAGCACACACCTTTACCAGTAGAGAGAAGGGGAATCTGAATACTCAGATAGGAAGTTCTGTCAAAGGCATTCAAATACCTGCTGAAAAAGAACCCTGAGGTGCCCACTGCTTGCCCCAGAGTCAAACCTGGTCACATTCACAGCATAAACTTTAATTGTTGGAGGCAGAAATCCAATCAGTGTATCTGAATATCATGATCTTTGGCTTGTCTAAAAGAAATGTATTTAACGTCACTTTAAAGCAAATGAAATTTGGCTTGCACCATAGAAAAACATAAGACAGAATAAAGTACAGCAAATAAAAATTCTGAATATTTTAAAAGTCCATGAAAAGGGGAAAACATATTTTATTTTTACATATCTCTGCACCTATCAGCCAAACAGAACCAGCTCATTAAATTGGTGAAATTCTCTGAAAAAGGATAAAGAAATTCTTAGCACAGATTTTTAAAACTTAACTTTTTAAAGAAAATGCCCTGAATATCCCTATAGATTTGGTGTCATACTTGAATGTCGTTATCACACAGGATTAGTCTCCTTCACATTTCAAATCAGCCAGATGAACAATGATGTTATATTAAAATAACAAAGAAGTAATCCATTTGAAGCAAGGAGTACTTCCAAACAACAACAGCCTAGCCGTTGGAGCGTGGCTATCCTAAAAAGACAAACAGAGCTTCCTTCGAGCCCTTGAGAAGCATGGGTACCACTCCACGCTCAGCACCTACTGAATGAACGACAGCACCTACTCCATATTCAAGGTGAAGGGCTCAGCAAACGAGGCTAGAAAACAAGTGGTTAAACAAAAACCTGACTGGGCCCCGAAGTCTCTTTCCATTTTGACATTCTCATTATCCCAAAACTTAAAGAAATACGTGGGACTTCATTCAATGACTAGACCCTGCCCCTAACATGGGGTTCGGGCCCCCAGCCTGCCTTAGTCCACACATGGGCAGTGGGGGTCACAGTAAGGGACTGGCCTTGGAATCTGAGTAAGCTTTGTTCGGACTCCTGCTCTGCCACACCTGGGATCTGTGACTTTAGATTAGTTACCTAGCCTCTCTGAGCCTCGGTTTATTCATCTACGAAGGAAAAGGGTAATTGTCTTATGGGATTGTTAAGACAATAAAATAAGACAAGGCAACTACATAATAAGGCAATCCTGGCACAAAGTGGGTTTTCAGGAATTGTCAGCTTCTCTCTACATCATTCCACACACTTTCAGTCTGTGTCGATCTCATTCCCATAATAAGCTTATTTATTCCTCATTCCTCTTCCTCAGGAGCTGCAGACCATCTTTGTTTATACAGAATGCATTCCCACCAAGGAAAAGAAATACAAATTTCATCTAACTTGTAGAAAAACACATAACCTCTTTCAGTATGGAATGCTCCCTCATCACAACCTAGGGCATATTCCAGTCCAAATAAACAGAAACAGCTTCCTCATTTTAGAAGGGAGGTTGATCAGAATCCTTAGTTTCTGGATAAAGTCAAAAAGCTCAATACATTGAAAAATGAAAAAAGTTGATATAAGACTACCTATATCCATAATTTTTAAATGATAAAGTTTATTGTACTGTATATCTCAAATTCAAACTAGATGTAGAAGCTAAGAATTTTAAATATATATCTCGTTGGCCAAAAAGTCCACATGCTTTTTTTTTCCATAAAATAAAAGGCACATTTTTCACTTTCACCCATAACTTTTATTGCTTTAGAGATTTTGAGTATGTCAGCCATCTCCCACAGGACATAATGTTGACGGTTCTCAGTTAATGTCTCAGTTTGATCATTATCAGCTTCAACTGGTCCACCCAACAATGGAGTATCGTCCGGCGGGGAATCTCCAGTATGAAACTTCACAAACCATGTTTGACATGTTCGATCAGTCACAGCACAAATCTTTTTTTGCATTTCAGTTGCATTTTTACCTTACTTGAAATAATAAAGCATAATATGCTGAAAATGTTGCTAATTCTCTTCCATCTTCAATATTAAAATGGCCACACAAAAATTCACCAATTTTGATCACTTTTTTTTTCAAATGCATGCTGATACGACAGCTGTCACAATACAATCTAACAAAATTGCTTAAAATGAAGTTGAAGACAACTAAATGCTACCAGAGCCATCTTATGGAAAAAACCAAGTGAACATTTTGGCCAACCCAATAAAATAACAACAATAATAAAGCAAAACTAACAATAGCAGCACAGTAGTGATATGAGGTCAAAGGGAGGGATTTTGTTTTGCAGTAGAACTGGGGTAAATGGCATAACTCAGGAGTGACCCTGGCTCGCGACTCTGGCCCTGGCTCTGCGGTGCACAGCACTGACCCAAGGAAAGCACACGAAACAAAGTCTTAGAACCAGAGACGAGAGGGAAGACCCTGGTCTTAGCTGGCGAGGATGCAGGTCTCATTGAAGTTTCATCAGAAGGTAGGCAGTTAGTTCCCCTGTGGAGGTGCACACGCTGCTCAGAGATCTTTTGACCTTCTGCAATTTCTGTTAAGAACCCCAAAGAGTGCAGCAAACATTTTACAGCACCATGGTTTTCCTCCAAAGAACATAAACTGCAGATAATATGTCTGAGTTCTGTCTTGTCTATGAAATATTGGCATAAAAATGCATTTCACTTTCATTTTATTGAGGAGAGTAATAATGCTATTGGGAAAATAGTGCCTATGAGAAAAAGTGAAAACAACCTGCTTGGACTTTAGTTTTCATTACTATCAAAGGTAGAGATGCGCAGGCTGAGAGCTGGCTACGTCAAACTGAAAAATTGAAAAGGTCACTTGACTGTCTCACACTTGCACCCAGAGTGGGGCAAAACAAACTCAGATTAATCCAGTTTTTTAGATAGCTTCCCCAAATCAGGAGTTCTAAAGAACACTACGAGTTAATAACATGTATTGACCCAAATACTCAGGCACTGCTCAGTTCCAGTCCCTCCAGAGCTATGTATGGCAACCATGAGAACTAGGATCCCCCTTCTGTGACCTAACTTTGCAGAGAAAACGCAACTTTCTCTTACAGTAAATTACTCATTTTCCATGTAAATGCACTCGTTCACAAGTACATTTATTGTCCAGCTCTCTTTTGTCAACAGCTCAGAAGAGAGTGCCTACACTTAGAGATTTCTATTCCTGCAATAAACTTCACTAATACAAGTGTAGTATCTGAGTAACAGAATAAATAATCTCATATTAACATACAAATTGAAAGAGAAGAGGCAGGAAGCACAGTGATTCAATACATGGGTTTGGGGGTGGAAACCTATTTCTGCCTTAGGCAAGTTACCTAATTTGTTATTTACTATTAAGCTCATTATCATTGCTTTAAAAAAAAAACAGGGAGTATGATTAGACAAAGATTAATTATTTTAGTGAAATAAATTGCAACTATTTCTCTTTATAGGCAGGAACAGAAAATTACTTAAGAAAATCTCTTGTTCTTAGAAGAATTGGATCTTTCTTAGTTATGTAGACATAAAGCAAATAGGGACTTTTGGGGGTGCACTGGGGCAGGGCAACAAACTTTTAAAAAAACTCCATCTTGCACCCCTTGAGCCCTCCAGACAAACAGCTGGACTCTGGGCAGGAGGCAAATACAAATCGGTGTGTAAAAGGGGTGTAGGGCCTTCTGGGAGGAAAGTCCCAGCGTCCTCACCCCTGCATCCTTGCACTGGGGAGAGGGAACGAGAGAACCATTGGGGACAGGGTGACAGTCACTAAGGCCCCGGACAGGGAAGGCCCTGCAAACCGCTGATGAAGGGTGGAGTCTGGCTGCTGACCTGGGCTCAGCGGGGTGGCCTCAGGTTCTAGGGGACGGGCTAAATTCAGCCTAGCATTTGGCCATCTCCAGAGGCTTCTCCACAGCCAGCAATTCTGGCACAGAGGTTGTGACTTAGGGAACAACAGCTGAGGAGAGCAATGGAAATGAAGGGAGTTGTAACCTTGTTGCCCAAAATGGGCGTCGCCGTGATCTAGGGGTGCAAACAATGCCGAGCAGCAGCGACAGGGACCAGCAGGCACGTGCAGACCCAGCTGCAGGTTCCCAGAGGAGAGCTGACCTACTCGGCCTGAGTCAAGGCCCGGGATTCACAGAGGGTCCACAGGCAGTAACCAGGGGGCGGGGCGGGGGAATGCTATGATTTTTGTTGGGATGAAAACAATATATATCCTTTCAAATTTAAACTGAAAACTAAGAAACACAGTAAAAATTTAGAGAACAATAACCTATTAGTATATTGCTATATTTCCTTATAATTTTTGAATGTGTATATTTGTATACATGTATATAAACAGTGACATGTTATATATAGTTTCACACCATTTTTTTCTGTTTAAAATCATAGCATATATGGACTTCATCTATTATAATCACTAATTTTCAAGAAATTATTATTTTAATGATTTCCTTATTAATGAACATTTAAGATTTTTATCCTTAGGATAAGTTCTTAAAAGTAGAAATACGGAACCTAGAGAGTTTAAACATTTTTGAGGCTCTTGAAACATGCCATTGTGCCACTTTAAACTGGTAAAGAAAGATTGCCAATTTATATCCCCACCAGCAACGTATGAGAATATTCACTTCTACTTATATGTGAAATTTTTAATCCTAACTCCTTTGTTTTGATGTATGCCAATGCACTATATCTATTTTTTCTGTACTAGATTCTACTCTTCAGCCAAAATAATTATGCACATGATCACTCAGTCTTTAGTATTTTTTTAGTTGATTGAGATAAAAGTAACATTTATATCTGGTACCTGACTATAGTTAAACTACGTGCATTTCTTTCATTTACTTAAATTGCTTGATAGTCAGGCTCTTCCATCAATATATTTCGAAGATAATGTCAGTATCATGTATCATGTATGGGTCAGAAGCCTGCTGTAGTTGGCATTATTGTTTTAGTTGGCGTTTTATAACATATGATTTCCCTATTGTTATTTAGATGCTTTTATCTGAGGGGAGAAACTGGGAAGCCTGGTTAATGATAGATTTGAACTCTGAATCACACTTTTGTTAAGAATTCTATATTGCAAAAATATCAAATATACAGAGTTTAACAGTACAATTTTTAAGAAAATGATAGTAAGTGAAGTACAAGTACCAAGACTTCTCTGACAAATTTACATTCACCAATGTGGTTCTTTAAATTTCATTTCTTGTGAAGATCATGCTCTGTGAGGAAGAATGAATGCGTTTGTACTTGAATCAGGGATTATCAGAAAGTAACAGTCTCCAACAAGTAACTGGGATGAGGAAATTTCTGGGACCCCTTTTCGACACAGAGCTGCAGATTTGAAGCCTAAGTTGTGTTGGAAGGGAGGGACGCAATTATGCTACTTCTGTCAATTCATTCAAGGGCTCCTTTTTGGGGATTATGGTGGGGAAGATCTTCTCTACAGTTTTAAAGATTTTCCTTGTGTATAAAATTAGCTATGAAAAGGCACTGACCAGGTAGCTCAGTTGGTTAGAGTATCATCCGATGTGCCAAGGTGGTGGGTTCCATCCCCAGTCAGGGCGCATACAAGAAGCAACAAATAAATGCATAAATAAGTGGAATGACAAACTGTCTTTTTCTCTTTCTCTCAAATTAATACATACAAATTAATTATGAAGTTATCTAAACTTGGTTTTGATCAATAATAATTACAACTTTCATTCTTGGTTTTAAGTGTAGGTTTCAGACAATGACCCGTTTGGCAGTATCGGTACATTTTTGCGATCAGTTTTAAATGAAAACCTCATCTCCCTGAGCATTGCTTCATTCTCAGCTCCCCCAGTAATTGCTGAACGCTCTTGCCGAGGGAAAATCTCACCATGCAAAGGGTAAGATCATCAAAATATCTCTGGTACTTTCCCCTCCTTTCCATTCTGACTGTGGCTTTAAGTCCTTCAAATAAATTGCTTCAGTCGACAACCGAACTGCTTCCCCCAGTCCTCTCTGTGTAACTAACTGCTGACGGATTCAGTTCCTTAAAATTCTGCTTTGAACGTGTCACGGCTGCGTGGAAATCTTTGATCGCTGCTTATCATCTATCGTCTTAGTCTGCCTCTAAACCTTTATGAATATGCATTTCTCTCAGTAAAACAGTTTTGAGCATTCATCATCACATATGTATATTTGTGTATAAATGACATGGATACAATATTGTCAATACACATAGTAAATATTAGTAAAATGTATTCCTTTTTTCGATAAAGAATAAATATTTTCCTCTTCCCAAATGGTGGTCCTACACAGTGCCTGGCTGTGGAGGCCACTGGTCTACAGCATAGAGTCTCCACTTTCCTGTGCCATTGAGGTCCTACGCAGACTGGTTTCAATCTGTCCCTCCAACGATGCCCCTTCCCAAAGCATCATTCTCAGGTAAATTTGTCCAATTTCAAAAAGACGAAGTGCCAAGAATATGGCCTATAGATGGCTGAGTAAATGCTCTGGTCAGTAGGGGCGAGAGCTGGGACTGAGGCGAAGAAGGGGATTTTCTAGGCTGACGGAAATAAGCAATCAGACCGTAAGACACTCAGACCCAGAAGCTGAATAACGCTGCAATACCAGATTTAGAGCAACAGGGATGACAAAAGCGTTGAACTACTGGGCCCAAAAACCATCACCAACTTGACATGGTGGGAGAGAGAGAAGGAGAATAACTTATCTTTCATGGGGGTTGAAGACTCACTTGTATTTTAGGAACCTGAGCTCCAGAAATTTTCACACTGAACCTAAAAAATTATAAGCCTAAGACTCACTTAGACAAGTCAATGGATTGCATTCTCTGAGCACAGCAATCACAGGACTTCTCAAATATCAGAAAAATTATCACTGGTCAATATTATCATGAAAAATAAGTCCAAAGCTAAACACACTAATTTTTGTGTTAACAATAAATCCTGTTGGAAAACAGAAATTCACAAAAACATCGTAGGGATATTAAATTCTTCCATGGAAAACTGATTTTCTAAACATCAAGCTTTCGCTATTCTCTGCAGAGAGGGAGATTACCCCGGAGGGACGATTGTAATTGAGTTTAGGGAGAGATTTGGAGGGCAAACAGAAAGATGATCAAGGAACAGACTGGCGGAGGGTGATGACATAGCAGTGAAAGTATGTACAGTCCCACTGATGCCGTGTCAGAGACAACCGGCCAGCGGTAGGGGGAGGTAAGGCTGGAGAGAGACGCAAACAGGATTTACTGGGTGCTTACCACTATGCTAGACACTGTGCTAAATTATGTCCAGACATTGTCTCACTTAATTTGCACAATAATCCTATATACTGGCAGTACTGCAATACTGGGAGTATTACCCCCAAGTTACAGATAAGAAAATGAAGACTAAAAGTGCTAGAGGCTGCACATAAATACAGAACTGTTTTTTTTGTTTGTTTTTTTGTTTTTTAACCCTAGTGGTCTGTTTTCAACTAGACCACCCTGACTCAGGCCTGCTTCCATTGACAACGTCCTCTGACACACAGCACGCAAAGTTAGTTCCAGGCAGGCACTGAAAGGCATAGGTGACCGAAGAGGCTGCACTTCAGTGACAGTGAGGAGGTAACTGAGCTGCTCTCCAGTGTGTGCCTCACTAAGTCGGCCACGCACAGAGTCATCAGGGCTCAGTCCCGAAGCATCCCCACAGCAGAGAACAGGGCCTGTTTTCAAGGGTTCCTATGCATTTCCAATAGGACCCCACCTTCGAGAGCCCTCCTCAAATGCCCAGTGCAGTCTTCCCCAGGAGAGCGAGGGCGGACCTGAACACAAAGTGTGGGAAGAGAAAAGCAGTACAGAGGCAGACATGAAGCATAACACAGTAAATCAAACTCTGCCAGCCTGCTACTTGCAGGTCACAGAAATCATACAAATTACGCTGTGGGCTGAGGGCCTGGAGGACCACCATCCCCTTGAGCTACTGCATGCCATGCACAGCACTCTGATAAAGGTCTCACCTTCTGTTATAAGTGAGAGGGCTTATTCCCTCACCTGGCTTAATGAATGAATAAATGAATGGAAGAGGGGGGAGAGAAAGAGAGAGAAGGAGGGGGAAGGGAGGAAGGAAGAAAGAATGAAAGAAAATTAAGAATTAAGAAATCCTGAGAGCAAAATGACTCAGATATAGATGATATAGACATTTTTAAATCCCATTTCAAATGGTGAAATCCAGATGGTAAATTGTGTTTCCTTTTAAAGAATAAACAAAATGAAGAACACCTTCTTTTAGTCGATAAATTATTCTTCAAAGAAAAGTGGAAGATCATAAACAGCCATGTCACAAACTCAAGGAAAGATGCGGACACCTCATGCTGTCTCTTCTTGCACCCCCTCCCAACAGCTTCTACAATAAGGAAAAACCAGATGCGACGTGGAGGAAACAAGGTGGAAAGTGTCTGAGACTAAGTAGAAGGAATGCTGGGGCGTGTGGAACACGGAACCCAGGAATCCAGAGGTGGGGGTGTTCATCTGGCCCTGCTCTCTGAGGCACCAGGACAGGTACTGTGCATGCTGGAGACTCAGCACAGCGCTGAGGCAGCCAGAAAGCTAGTGCCCAGGGGCTGATCTGCTGGGGCCCATGAGCTTGGCTGCAGAGCGACAGCCAATGCAGAGTGATTGGGAAGGCTTCACCTTGGACGGTAAGCACACATCGTGCAAAGGCCCAGGTGGTCTCCAAAGCCAGGGGACATAGAAAGAGCAGCATGTGTAGGGGACCATCCTGCGTGGCATAGGCCCAGCTCCCACTTGGAGATGCACAGGACCCACGCCCATGGATAGGTTCTCCCATGGGAAATCAGGCCTGCAATGTGCCTAGGCCACTTTGAGTCTTGCTTTTGCTAAAACTCCCTCACCCTGAATGGAGACAGCAAGTGCTTACTGTAACTTCCTAAAATCCATGCTAAACCTTCCGAGGATGAGTGTAACCAGTTCGACCACTTTTCCCTTTTCATTTGCTAATATCCTTCTTCTGTGATGTGATTAGCGGCATCATCTCCTTTGTTGTCTGTAAAAAGTAATGACCTAAAGCGAATCTGTGCATAGTTAATGAGGACCTTTATGTAATGAGGACCTTTATGCCCAGTAAGACAATAAAAGCTCATCAAAGCAAGGGACACGGCTTTCACTCCCTTTGAGAGAAAAGCCATGCTGTCCCTTTTCCTCCACCGGACTTGGTAGTCCGTGTGAATGTCTCATTTCATCCATAATGACGCGGACACTGCAGGCCGGTGCCTGCATCAAGTGTGTAGCCCAGACCTGAAAGTCAACCAGGTTAGGATGAGAAGAAGCAGTTACATGAGAAATACAAACCAGACAGACTTCCAAGGCATCATGAGAACAACTGATGGAGCAGAAGAACACTAATCAGAGGATAGAGACGTTTGCTAGTGAGGTAAAGTAAAAAGAGAGCTAGTGTTTACTGAGTGACTATTATGTGCTCAGGCAATACACTAAGAACTTTACGTATGTTAATTCTTTTAATTTTTGTCAACTGATCCTCACTGGAGCACAAGGACATAGGCATTTTACAGATAAAAAAACTGAGGCTTAGGGAAGTGAAGCAACTCACTCATGGTCACATACATGAAGTCTGTCCAGAAGGTGTCCAGCCATGTAATATGGAAAATAGAGACATTTACTGAAGAAGACACAAGACACAGGAAACACTGTACATAGGACAGTGATGCCTCAGTCCCCTTCAAAGCAGGCACCTTGGGACCTCACACAGTTCTCACAATCACCTTAGCTGCCCCATTGTATTTTCCTGAATCTTGTTGACAGTCTGAAATCTCTTCCCTTTCAAAGGTGATCTGAGTTCTGGGAAAAGCCAGAAGTCCCAGGGCACCAAATCTGGGCTGTAGAGGGGCTGAGTCACCTGGGTGATCTGATGATGCTCGCCAAACAACTCTGCACAGGACGTGATGCGTGAGCAGGTGCGTTGTTGTGATGAAGCTGCCAATCACCAGTTGCCCATGGCTGTGGCCTTCTGACTCATCCGAATAGTTTCCATGGAGGAATGTTCAAGCTTAATGCAAAATTTGTTGCTCTACTCGCTTAGTCATTTTGAGTGCAATGGCCACACAGTACCCATGCTCACTCAATGGCATCTATTGCTCCCACTGACGAGTACAGCGAAGTCGTCATTGTTCATGCATGTGCATTCCAGCTCGCTCTCCTTGGCTGCCAGGTTACCTGGATGTTCCCCAAACCGTTCCTGTTACATTAGCAATGGCTGGGGCTTTTCCTGGACAGACCTCATGTGCTCACAGCAGAATCAGGACTTGAACCCAGGTCCTTTTGATCCCTAAATTTATGGATTAAGCCTCTGTTCTCCTCAGCAAGCCCAGCACACTGGGGTTGACTCACTTGGGGATTAGTCCTGTTGGAGATGGACACAGGCATCTGATGAAGATGATAACAGAGGAAATCAAGTGATACACACTCACCAAATTCCAAAGACAAAAGTAAGATCTCCACCAGTCACAAAACAGAAAAGAGAGGAACCCCTTCCAAGAGCTGCTCTCTTGGTATTGGGTTTACTCTGGCCGCGAGCTGAAGGCACATTTGTATACACTTGGATAAACAGCCAGCCTAAATGGTCCAAGCATAAATCGACACATTATCACAGAGCCCTCTGGGCTGTGCATCTCAGCTTCCGTGCTTTCCTTGGCCTCACTCACCACCACGTTGCTTAATTCTATTTCAAGGTACAGGGGAACAATTTCACAAAATATCAACTTGTACTAAACAAATAATTTTTTTAATTTTTTTTTCAAATGGCAACTGGTATTAAAAGAGTTTTTTAAAAATGGAGATGTTGGGTCACTTCCTCAAAGCTTGAACTTCACAAGGACCTAAAGAGAGAGGATGGGTCACTACCCCAATATCCCAGCCAGACACGTGTTCTGTGTGGTAAATGTTGACTGGCTCATTTTTGAGCCTTGAACCTGGAGTACTCTGACTCAGCTGCCTGACCCAATCTTTGCCAGACTATTTTACTATTTCAACACTAAATAACAGCACCAGAGTGAGTCTCTTAGTCCTCACATGCCACGGGCATTAACTGTTAAATAACAGGACCCACCCAGGGTTTCACAGCCTCCTCCTTAGAGAATTCAAACTGTTGCTTTGTCCTCCCGAGGTTCCCGAATTAGGAAAAACAGCCTATTCTTTATTATAAGCACTAACAATTTCCTGTCCTATCTAGAAAATGCATGTCCCTGCCCAGAATCAAGTTTATTTCAAGACTTAGATGGCCTCAGACTGTACAGCATCACTGCGTTCTGGCTACCTGTGTTGTCTGGAGAAATCACCATCCGCTCCGAACATTCACGCACATTTGTCGTTTTAGCATTAGTTCTTTGCTTTCTCTTTTGAGTAAGTAAAGAATTTTTCTAGGGACAGTGTCAAAGAGCCCCATGATGGCTCCCATTTCCGTACATTAATCATTATCGTCCATTACCAGGCTACAGACATTGTCAGTTTGGAAAACAGCCCCTTCAGGGAAAGCAAAATAGGAGTCAGGAGACAAACAAGTCCTCAGTGGCTTGTGTGTGTCTCTTTACTCTAGGCAGTTACCTGTGACATTTCTGCAGGGTGGGCCTGCTTCCCACAACTGCCAAGTGCATTGTGGGAAGACACTGCACTCAAAGATCTGGCTGAAAAAAAAAACAAAACACCAAAAACTGCCACACAGCTTGTGCTCAAACAGCTGGATGCCAAAAATTAAGCCACACAGAAAACTTGTGTAAAACTCCAAATGGAAGGGAAGATTGTCCCTCTCTTAACGGAAGGTCCTGTCATTCCAGAACCAGCTGTTAAAGACATGGGTACACTTGGGGCCTGCATGGAGTGCTACAGAAGGAACTCTTCAAGCGAACAAATTTTGGGCTGGTGGAGGCAGGATTGGGAGCAGTAGCATGCTTTTTAATGATGGAGTCTAAATATGCTTCCCTCTGGTTTTCTTTTATGTGTCTTTATAAAGCATTTTTCATGCTTTCCTGCTATGCTGTAGTGACTTCCCTCCTCCTAATATACTTAGGTTGCCAAACTATAAAGAATCTTTGCCCCCACGTACTCTCTTTAGTTGAAAGACAGGCTCAACTATTCCACACAGGAAAATGAGCCAGCACCTGCCGCAGAAGCCATGTCACAAAAGGCTCCCTTCAGAGCCTGTCAGTTTCCAGGCCCTGCTGCCTGGTGACCAGGTAAGTCGGTTCCCAGTGCACCTGGGCCCCCAGCTGCCGGCGAGGTTGGTGGCATAACAGGTCAGGGATCCAGCTGCTGTATTTACTCTTTAGTAAATATTTTGTTTTTATTACCTTTTCTTGTTTGTTCCCAGGGGTGTCTAAGAAAAGGAGACACACAGTAACAACCAACTTTTAGGGGATAGAATCAGCTGAACTGCAGCTTGGACTAAGAAACCAGAGCTGGAATTTTTTAAACAGGACAAATATTTAGGAGACAACAAATGTGATTTTGTACACGCAGCCGTCCTAGCTACTGACTATAACAGTAGAGTGGAGGAACAGACCCTGTGAGAGTGTCTGCTGGATTTAAGTTCTGGATACCCTTTTTGGCTCAGGTTTGGGTAAATCTAAGAAACAGCAGAACATGTACACACACACACAGATTCAGCAAAGGCAACTCAATTTTTATATTCTTTCACCCCTATTCAATCTCACTTCCATCTCTTACGCAAAGTATAATGGGCTTTTGGTTTCAAAATGGCTTTCTCCTTTTTATTGAAAGTCTGAGTGTCCTTTTCCGATAGCCACAAATAACCCCTCGAAAAACCACAGGTTCAAAGATTTCAGACCAACTGACAGATTCAACTGCCTGAAGCCCAAAGGCCCCTGCTGGGGTACTGTCAGGCTTATTCAGACACCGCGTCCCTCACCATACATGGTTGGGAAAAATATTCAAGACCGTCAGCTGCGCAGGGTGCCTGGGACACTGGCAGCTGCGGCCAGCACATTTCACGGAGCAGAGGAAATGGGCAAAGCGCTTGTTTACCTTCCCCATTGCTCCGCGCAGCAATCTGGGCAAGTATGGGGTGTGCATACCTCTGTGGTGAGGAGATTAGCCCTGGAGACTCTACAAACTGACATCTCATGCTCAGAACAGAAAGAAATCAAAGCTCAACTCTGCATACCCACATTCACACATTGAGATTTCACCCCATTAAAGTGATAAGCTCTTCCATAAAGAGATAAGGTTCATTTGTTATTAGTAACGTTTATATGCAGTTAACCTGTCAAAGCCCACGAAAAAGCTGCTTAGGATAGTTTAGATCTAGACTACGCAAAACATTTCTTGCTATCTTCTTCACACTCTTAAATGTTAGCGTAGGAGAAGTTGTCTGGCTATTCAAAACAGATTTTCAATCAATCCATATAAAGTGATCATACGTACGCAGTTGCTAGAGAAACATTCACAAGTTTTCCCATTCAAGCCATGTTTGTGAAGGCTGTTTCCCCAGCCCCATAAGAAATTATTTTGATAATATTTTTCTTTCTATTATTTAAAAAATAAATGTCCGTTTTTTAAAAAAATAGAAGAAATTACATTAATCAGGGAAACCTGGAAAAAAGAAAAAAGTCACAAGATTAATAATAGATAAGCTTTGTTAGCATATTGGGGTTCTCCTATTTTTTTTTTACCGTGGTTTTAAATTTCTTTAAGTTGATCCATTACATGTGTACATTGTTCATTACAACCTAAATGTTTACCTGTTATTTTATAGTATCCCTAATTTATATTTCAGTACAGAGTATTCCATTATAAGGAGGAAGTACAATTTAACTGTTCTTCACTTGTTATATTTTTCATTTATTTCCAACTTTTAATATTACAAATAATATTGTAATACCTGGTTTTGAACATAAACCTTTTTATAGCTATTTGAATTTTTTAAAGATATATTATGAGAAATAGAATTAAAGGGTAATTTTAGGCTCTCGATATACTTTGCCAAATTGCTCTCCAAATAGTTGGTATTAAATTACACTCCCATAAACAGTGCACAAAGTATCTCTTTGTTGTGCCCTCACAAGTATTCCCAGGTTTGTTCGCAAATTTAAAAGACAAAAAATGTTACTTCATGGTTTTGAATTACATGTATTTGATTGCTACTGGGATTTAACCTCTCCAAATTTTTTGAAAATTAGATATTTGGGGTCTTTGCTTATTTATTTATTGCAATCCTGGAGCTTCTTTATTATTGATTGTGTAAATGTTTTATGCAGTAAGGATGCTATTGGTCATTATTTCATCGGAAGTCCTTCATGTATTTTGAATTAAATTCCGTGACTTCATTGTCTGTCCAGCTTCATCCTCAGTCTTCCTGCTAACATTTCAAAGGATGGCCTTGACCTCCACAAAATGAATTAGGAAAATTAAAGAAGAATATGTCAGGAGAGTTAAATCCAAAATGTAATTCCATCTGTAATATTACAAATTCAATATTTCTCAACACACCAAAATTCCTTCCTAAGTCTGCGTAATGAAGATGTATATATATTTTAGATAATAGTGATGATGATCATTAACACAATAACTTATAATAGTATATAGCAGAGTGATGAGGTTTTAAAGTAGATGCTCCATAAACATCCCCCCCACCACGCCAAAAAAAGTCAGAATCATTTTCTTCCAATGTGGTTTGGTATAGTAAATAACAGTGCAACATTAACGGATCCTTCCAAACGGAGGTTGTCAAAATGCATCCAGGCTTTTCTCAGGTCCTTATTGAATCCTTTATTGGTCAAATTCATTTGGCAAAGCATGCAGATGACTGCAGATTGATTCAGGTAGCATCAGGCCACCAGAGAAATGGAATAGAGGTGAATAACCCAACAGAGGGAATCAGTGATGGAAACTCAAGGTGCAGCAAAACCAGTTAACAGTGAAAACTGGGGCCAAGCCTTTCAAGCTTCAAGAGATGTAGATAGATGTGTATAAATATGGAGTGTGTATATGGGCAAATAATTTTTGACAAAGGAGCCACATGCAAAAGAACGAAACTAGACTACAGTTTTCTCCCCTGTACAAAAAATTCAAAATAAATCAAAGGCCTAAATATAAGATCTGACACAATAAATTATGTAGAAAAAAACATAGGTTCTAAACTCATAAACCTTGGTGTTAAAGAAGATTTTTATGAATTTGACCCTAAAGGCGAGGAAAGTAAAGGCAAAAATAAATGAATGAAACTACATCAAACTAAAAAGCTTCTGCACAGCAAAGGAAACTACAACAAAATAAAAAGGCAACCAACCAAATGGGAGATGATGTTTGCAAGCAAAAGCTCCAACAAGGGGTTAATATCCAAAATATATAAAGACCTCATGTAACAACACCAAACAAACAAACAATT
This sequence comes from Anoura caudifer, assembly GCA_004027475.1. Classification (NCBI taxonomy): domain Eukaryota; kingdom Metazoa; phylum Chordata; class Mammalia; order Chiroptera; family Phyllostomidae; genus Anoura; species Anoura caudifer. Next base: position 43,482 of record PVKU01001716.1, on the reverse strand, counting down.
CAATTTTTAAAAAATGGGCAGAGGACCTGAACAGACAGTTCTCCCAAGAAGACAAACAAATGGCCAACAGATCTATGAAAAGATGCTCAACTTCACTAGCTATTAGGGAAGTGCCAACCAAACTATAATGTTAGAGCTTTTTATGTTTCGAAAACTTTAATATTTTCAATTTTCTTTTACTCAATTTGGTAATTTTCTAATTCACATGTTTCAATTCATGAAGTCCCTCTTTGACAGCATTCTTTCTGTTGAGATTTTTAAAAAACTCTAAGTGACTATACATTCTAATTTCCAATAATTTTAATTGACTCTTTTTGTATCTGTAGCTTCTAATTTCATTATCACTTAGTTGTTATATCATAAACTCCTGTTTTTTTTTAAATGGATGTTATTTATTCTTTTTTAAAAAGAGACTTTAAACATACTTATTTTCAAGTCTCTTCCATCATAATCATGTCACTCTCTGGTATCTGGGGAAGGTTGGCATTCTGTAACAGATATCAACACAGGCTGCTGGACCGGGTAAGGAAATGTAAGACAGAGAGGACAGCATATGCAGAGGAATGGAGGTTATAGAGATTATGTGACAAATCCCCCATAGAATTCCCATTTTGCTCAAGTTGGATTTTAAAATATTAAAAACATTAAATATTAGGACTTCTGGCCAAGATGGAGGCATAGGTGGACACACTGTGCCTCCTCTCACAACCAAGATTAAGGACAACAACAATATAGAACCAAAAAAAACCTAACCAGAATGGATAGAGGATTGAATTGTACAGAAGTCCGACGATTCACCCAGACCAGTAAGAGGGGCAGAGTCGGCGGCCTGCAGAGAGGGGTCACGGTGGGAAGAAGCAGTAGCTGGTGGTCTCAGGCACACAAGTGGTGGTTACCAGGTGCAGGGAGGCAACAAGCAGACCAAGGGAGGAGCACAAGGCGGCTGACCATGGTCACACATTTGCGTGCAGATAAACTAGGCAAAAAAGGGCAGCAAGACAGACTGCATAGCACAGGTCCCCAGCACCAGGAAATAAAGCCTAAAAGCACCAATTGAGAACACTCATGGGGATTGGGGTGCCAGGAGAGAATCCCAGCCTCACGGGAGAATTCATTGGAGAGACCCATAGAGTCCTAGAATGTGCACGAGCCCACCCACATGGAAATCAGCACCAGAAGGGCCCAATTTGCTTGGGAAAAGTGGTGGAAGGGACTGGAATCCAAGAGAGAGTACAGCAAGCACCACTGTTCCCTCTTGGACCCCGCCCCCACATCCAGCATCACAACCCAGCAACTGGGCTGCCCCACCCTGTGAATGCCTAAGGCTCCGCCCCTCACTATCTAACAGCTGGGACCAGTGAAAAAACAAAAAACAAAACAAAACAAAAAAAACAAACGAAGGATGGCTCAAATGGGAGAACAGATCGGGGCCCCAGAGCTAATTCATCTAAGCGACCAAGAGGTAGCCAACCTATCAGATGTAGAGTTCAAAGCACTGGTGATTAGGAAGCTCACAGAATTGGTTGATTTTGGTTGCAAATTAGAAGAACAAATGGAGGCTACAATAAGTGAAATGAAGGAAAACATGCAGGGAACCAATAGTGATGGGAGGAAAACTGGGACTCAAATCAATGGAGTGGACCACAAGGAAGAAACAAACCATGAAACACAAAAGAATGAAGAAACAAGAATTCAAAAAAATGAAAAGAGGCTTAGGAACCTCCAGGACATCTTTAAACATCCCAACAACTGAATTATAGGGGCACTAGAAGGTGAAGAGGAAGAGCAACAAGTGGAAAACTTATTTGAACAAATAATAAAGGAGAACTTCCCCAATCTGGCAAAGGAAATAGACTTCCAGGAAGTCCAGGAAGCTCAGAGAGTCCCAAAGAAGGTGGACCCAAGGAGGAGCACACCAAGGTATATCATAATTACATTAGCCAAGATGAAAATGAAGGAGAGAATTCTAGAAGCAGCAAGGGATAAAGGCAGAGTCACCTACAAAGGAGTTCCCATCAGACTGTCAGCTGATTTCTCAAAAGAGACCTTCCAGGAAAGAAGGGGCTGGAAAGAGGTATTCCAAGTCATGAAAGTCAAGGATCTACATCCAAGATTGCTCTATCCAGCAAAGCTTTCATTTAGAATGGAAGGAAAGATAAAGTACTTCTCAGATAAGGTCAAGTTAAAGGAGTTCATCATCACCAAGCCCTTATTGTATGAAATGTTAAAGGGACTTACCTAAGAAAAAGAAGATAAAAATAGGACAGTAAAAAGACAGCAAACTCACAGATATTAACCACCACACCTAAAACAAAAGCAAACTAAGCCAACAGCTAGAACAGGAACAGAAACACAGAAATGGAGATCACATGGAGGGTTAGCAACAGGGGAGTGGGAGGAGGAGAGAGGGGGAAAAGGTACAGAGAATAAGTAGCATAGACGGTGGGTAGAAAATAGGGGGAGGGCAAGAATAGTGTGGGAAAGAAATGTAGAAGCTAAAGAACTTATGACACATGGACATGAACTAAAGAGGGGAATGTGGGTGGGAGGGGGTGTGCAGGGTGGAGGGGCATGATGGGGGAGAAATGGGACAACTGTAATAGCATAATCAGTAAAATATAATTAAAAAACATTAAATCTTCTTTTATAAGTATGCTATGCTAAGGCATATGATAAATGCCTTGCTTTACAAATTCAAAATACTTATTATCCCTAGGTAGTCTTCATTGTCTATTGTTTAGCAAGAGATTCAGACATAATACTATTCTCAATAACTGTGGGTTCAATGGATGAATGAAGAATAAATGGAAAAAGATTAACTGATGATGAATTTCACAAATGGAAAGACTCAGTCAGGTGAAATGATCATTAATATCATGTCTCTTCAATCCCGAGAGCATATTTTTACATTTAATATTTAAAAATTAGAACAGCCATATCATTATATAGGGTCATTGAAAAGGATTTTTTTTCTCTTAAAATCTTCTCTTATATCAAAGGTACATCTTTCAACTAGTATTACTTGGGATTAAAGAAATAGAATATTTTAATATCATAATTCTGGAAAGGCTTTACATTCATGCATGGAAACAAATAAAATGACAGCAGCAATTTAGAAATTTTAAATTAAATGAGAAACAGAGACAAATCCCTAACTGAAATGAATAGACTATGTTATATTATAAAGTCAGCAACAATCTGAGCTTGGTCAAAACCAGAGGAAAATTAAATTATAGGTCTTGAACTCTGGAGGCAAGTAACTTTTTCCTAGTCCCTTGAGTATGTTCTTATGAACAACTTTGACTCTTACCACTGAAGTGAGTTTTCTAATAAACCAGGAAAACCATGTTTATGAGTTTATTCTACCCAGACAAGAGGACCTTAATTGGCAGAGAAAAAACTAAAAGGGAATTTGTGAATGCTTTTGATCAAAACTGAGGTATCTCTCAGGGAAACTTTTCCCTTGAGGCTATGAAAACATTTAAAGAGACTTTCCAAATAGAAGACCTCAGAGAAAGGGATGCAGTCCAGAATTATGATGCAGTTATAAATTCGGATTCTCTTATACCCTAGCAAGACTAGAGGTGATGGATGGGAGATCTGGGACCTTTAAAAAACAATGCCATTGGCTCCTCCTCGTCGAACATTTCCAGATGCTTAGCCTACCTTATTTCACTAGTAGCAAACTAACTGCTTTGCTCTAGTCAATAAACCAACCAAGGCTCTAGGGGGAAATGTTAAAGTCTTTAAAAAGAATTATCATCCAGAAAGCTCCTTATAATGTTATGATCTAATGATTTAATAATTATTTTTTATAAAATGCTGGAAAAACAGTCACAAAAAAACAATCACAGAAATAAATAGCATGTGAGATAAGCCACTGGTTGACAAGAGGAACCAATTAAAGAATAAACTGTAAAAGAACTGAATATATACAATACTAAAATATTAAAACTATTCATAAATATTCTTTGTATGGATACATGTTTTGAACCCTAAGATATATTTTCCTAAAGACTCGTAAGATCAAATTAAATTTTAACTTCAATTTCTTAGCATAAGACAGATTTTATGCCTTGTCTACAGGTATCACCCTGTAAAAATAAAAGCTGAACCGGGAAACTTATCAAATAGAGAATCACAGAAAAATAAACACTTCAAGATGAAAAGGACTTTGAAGGTCATGTAATCTAAAACCTTCCCTGGTCTGCAAAGCCCCTGTACAGCTCTGAGACCAAATGCTTCTGTAGACTCTGCTATTAAAGAGCTTCTAGCCACCAGCTGACCCTTTTCTTTCCTTCACAGTCAAGTGCCCTGCAGAAAAAAATTAATGCTTGATTATCTCCACTTCCTCTCCTCTCATTCTCACCTTAATGTTCTGTGAGCAGACTTCCACCTTCCCTACTCTATGGAATATATTTTTATGAAAATCAACAATGGTACCCACTTCCTGAAACCATGGAACACATTTTTGTTCTCATCTTCTTGATTTGTGTTTGGCGTTTGACAGTGTCTACCCTGTTCTTCCTTCTCTTCCCTCACCTGTTCTCTTCCGCTTCTCTGGCTATTACTTCTTGACTTTTTCAAGGGCTTCTTCTCCTCTGCCCTTTAAATACTGGCCTACCCCAGAGACCTACCTGGTAATGGCCCTTTCTCTTCTCACTCTGAATACTCTAACTGATCTCTCACGTTCTCTTCATTCTGACCACCATTTAGATCCCAAAGACTCACAAATCTAGATCTCAGCTCAGAACTCTATCGGAGCCCCAGACTTAGATATTCAGCTGCCTATTAGACATTGCCACGTGGACACCCTACAGGCCTGTCACAAAAACGTAATCAAACCAAATGCATTGTTTGCCCCACTTAAATTGGTTTTTCCTGTATTTAATATTTTAGTAATACATCCAACCTGTATGCATTATTTTCCCTACATAAGTGAGCTTCCCCCGCATTTATTGTTTTACACAATCACAAACCTTAAAGACACCCAAGTCAGAAACCTGGGCATTTTCTTGGATCTTCCTCCATATTCAGCTCTTGCAAAAGACAATTGCTTCCTTTCCCTCCTCCTTTGATATTGTGATCATTACAAATATTTATTTAGTGTTTACTATATGTCAGGCACTATTATAAGCTTTTTAAATTTTTATCTCATTTAATTTTTACAATAATTAATGTTACTTTATTTTACTTTTATTATTATTCTTAATCTCCACTTGAGGATATATTTAGTGATTTTTCGAGAGAAGGGGGGATATATATAGAGAGAAACATTGATGGTTTGCCTCCTGTATACACTCTGACAAGGGATCGAACCTGCAACCTTGGTATGTGCCCTGACCAGGGATCTAAACTACAGCCCTTTGGTGGAAAGGACAACCCTCCAACAAACAAAGCCACCTGGCCAACGTAACAATTAATATTATTTTAAAGATAGTAAATTGAGGCGGAGATTAGTTGGTAACTTTTGGTATTCAAACCCAATCTGACTCAAGAGCCTAAGAGCCCTAACCATTAGGCTGATTTGTTATCAAGGTCTGTACAGTTTAACTTCTTGACATTTTTCAAACGTGTTTCCTCTGCTCCATCCTTACAGCGATCACTGTATCCAGGCCCTTATCGTTCACCAAACCAGACTATATGTCCCATGAATGCCAGGGTCATGTGTGCCTTTGTTTATCAATGTCTCCTCTCTTAGCACATGATTAGCATTTTGTATATTCTTAGTAAGTGTCTGCTGAAGAAATGAATGAAGTATTTTCACCATAGGTAGATGACCATATACTCTATTCTCCAAACAGGGAAAGTTTGGAGATCGAAACAGGGAGTTATAAATAATTACTCTGGGTCAACAGGAATAAACTGGGCCTGTTCCAGACAAACTGAGACATAGCATCATCCTGATAATTGGGCTGTCTGTGTATGTCAGACTGGTGTTTTTTTAAATTTTTTTTGTTTGTTTTTTGGCAGCTCAACACCACTTTCTCCTTCCACACTCTCTCTGGCATTATAGGAATTTGGTAGCCTGGGAAGTACACTTCCTGGAATCTATGCCAGCAGTGTTACGGGGTTAGGTGAACACAATGAAATTCATTCATGTGAAATGCCCAAGACAAAAGATAAATAGAAAACATCATTACTCTTTGAGGTGGGTAGTTACATGGGTGTTGGTAGACAGCATATGTGACCTTTTTGCCAATAGATTCCAAGTATCTCCCTGCAAATCACTCTCTCTGTTGCTGTGGGTTGCTGAAATCATCAGTGACAGTTTTCTTTAGTTTTTTTTTGCTTCATGATTTTCTGGACACTAACAGCTGCATCTCTGGCTCTCCCTCTCCTAGGTCTTCCAACATTTTCATAGGTGCTTTTATTCATAAGGTAATTAATCCTAGCTGCCTCAACAAACAAAACTCTCAGGCCTCGGTGTCTTAGTTCAGTAACAGTTGACTTCTTGCTCAAGCAAAGTCCAGTGCAGGTTGGTGAGAGATTCTTCCATCCGGTGACTCAGAAAACCAGAATTCTTCCATGTTTTCACTTCCATCTTTTTATACAGCTTCCAGGGGAAGCCAGGGGCTTGAAAATACATAGAAGCTTTAACCATTTTAGCCATGGGAACTTAATACTTCACTCCTCTTCGCAGTCCTTTGGCCAGGACCATCATAAGGTCCGAAGCTAATATCAAGAGAGGATGAGAGAATAATACAATGTTTAATAGGCATTAACTCTTTCTGCCATATGTTCTAATTCCTTAAATTAAATTCCTTTTTGCTTGAAGTATTTAGAGTAGTTTCTCTTCTTCTTATTGATATATCATAAAACAACATATAACTGTAGCACCTAATATGTTAACTTTATAAAAAGGCACTAAACATTTGTTTCCACATCTAAATGTGCAAATATTGGTCTTACCATGTATGTATACAAGCATCTTATCTTACAGAATATTTTACATACATGCTTATTGTTTAGCTCATCTACCTGTTGATAGATGTTTGTATTTATAGATTCTAATAATTAGGGTTAATGCATTAAATGAGGAAAACAAGACAAATACGTGTTGATATGTAACCTAGTAATACATATATCTATCGTTGCTCTACATCAAAATAGTCTATATTTTTAGTGAGTGATAATACTCTTCAAAGTTACAAAGATACAGGACTGTCATCCGTTGGACCTATAAGGACCAAGGCTTCATCGTTATTCTCTTACACCAACACTCCTGATGATGCGTAGGTTGTACCAAAGTGAGCCAGAGTGGATGTGAGGCAGGGTATTGAATCCTGAGTTTGGTAATCATCATATTTTCACAAAAAGTCTATTAGTTTCTGTTTAGCTCTTATCCAAGAAACAAATAATACATATACAAACCCACTCTTGCCTCACAATATCTTAAGACAATTATATTAACACGATTATAGACAGGGAGGCACCATACATACTGTACTGGACCTTCATCCTTCCCATTTGAGGATGATGTTCAATGGGCAGGCACTTATTTCCACCTCAGTGACTCTGGTGAAGGGAGTTAATTTCCAGGGATGATGTATAGTCAATGCAGGTAGCAGAGCTAGCCTACCTCACAGGCAGCATTCAATTCCTGCCTGAATTGAAATATTCATCACTGTGTTCTGCCTCTTCATGTCTCTGTCAGCAAATGAAGGTCATGTTACTCCCTGCAATTTGTGTTAATAGGAAATGTGAGTACAACAAGCAATCTGAAAGGTGAATATGAATTGAGGGAAAGTACTTCACGTGAGCCACGCTAGGACTGAAGTCTAATCCTGCCACTTTCCATTCAGGTTAACTTATGTTTGCTGAAGGTCACTATTATTTTTCTTCTCCCAGAAGTCACTCTCCAAGGTTGGTGGGGTTCAAGGAAATCCAGCTCATATGCACATTTCTTCTCTCTTTCGCTGCTTTTTATAGGAAAATAGGCTTCACCAGTCACATCCTGTAAAACTTGTGGTCATGCACAAATTTTGCACAACAAAACTGTTGTGGTCATGCACATCTCTTTCTTTAGAATTATTTCCTTTTGATGCTTTTCCATGACCAAAGTACTTACTGCTCACGGTGGTGGCCTTCATTTACTGCCTTAGACTGGGCCCCGAAGAGGGCCTGCCTTCTATAGACACAGCTTAGGATGACAGGGACCCCCTCGGCCTCCTGGCGGGAGAGTGGGCCATTGCTCAGAAAGTGTGGTGACAGCCTATCTTTTGCAGGCGTGATTCACACAACAGACACTCTTGCCTGAGTCTCAACACAGCCAGAGAAAACATGACATCTTAAACAGACTTTTATACAGAAATATTTTGCAAAAACTATTTTGATCTGGATGCATTTTCCTCAAAGGAAGAAAAGGCATAAGAAACCTTGTTTTTGAAGACTAAATACAAATAAGCACATGCACTCATCCAGGGAAAGCTCCTAAGACTTTAGTTTTATTACTATACGCAGCATCCTCAGTTCACGTATAACTGAAGAAGGAGAACTTTCTGTTTGATCATTTTTATCTCCTTCTCCTGAGCAAGTGTCTGCTTTTAAATTGCCAGCTATTCTTAACAAGAAGTAGAATGACCACGGTTTCCTTTTCCTGATAGCATCGTATAAGATTTTAACTGCTAATATTATTACTTTCACCATTGAATCACATGAGATAAATCTTCCCAAGTTTACGAGGTCAACAACCAAGGCTTTGTCAAAGCTGGAAAAAGGCATCTGCACGTGAATGTTTCTCATGGTGTCAAGCAATAAATCACAGGGAGAGAGAAACAGAAAGGCATTTATTGAAATTAAATCATCTGCTTACAAGTAGTACATTTTTTCCCAGTCTGGAAGATTTAAAAAGAAAACAAAAACCCTAGATGTGTGTATAGTAAGGAAAAATGCTAATCTTAAGGTTTTGTGTGTGTGTGTGTATTTAGAAATAAGACTGTGTAAAATAATGGAAATATGCTTCATGAAAAACTGAATGCAATGAGAAAAGATAAAATAATAATTTTCTTCTCTAGCTACCCTTCAGTAAAGGGAAAAAGGAGTATGCAAAAAACTGCATCTAAATATAAAATTTTGGGACAGCTAAATATAAAAAAAAAACCCGCCAACAACAACAACAACAACAAAACTACCCGACAACTGAACCAGTGAACAGCAATGAGATCCAAAAACAACAACAAAAGATGTTTGAATCACTTGGATGTAGATCAACTCATCTCACACATTTTTTAATCTAAAACAAACCCCACATAGTTGCTGACAGACAGTGTGGAAAGAAATACCACTTCAAAGATGATCACAGCAATTCACAAAGGCAGGAGACTCCTCGTGGGAATTAGCTTCATGCCATTAAGTTGCTTTTTATAGGACTTGGAGAATTACAAAAAATTTGCCACTGTGACCACAACTAATCTCCCCACTTAAAAATTATTAAATAAATTCTGTCTTCTTCCATGAGAGGAAATAACTGTCACTTGAAACATGTGTATAGCAGAAGGAACTGGAAGTAGCTTACCTGGGAGACTGCCTCGGTTAAATGAGGTTTTCTGAGCTAATGGTAAATGTGATGTTTAAGATGGAGCAAGGAAGGGCAAAGGAAAAAGCATTAAATGATTAAAAGAAGGGTAGATAATTAACAAGACTTCCCATCTGTGACGTGTGCCCCAAGCGTCACTCCTCCACTGACTGTGCTTCCCTGAGGCGGGCTCCGCATCCACTGGGTCCTGTCGCTTCGCCTTTGCCCTCTCTTCCTTCCTCACTAGGCCCGTGCTTCTGTTAGAGACCAAGGGTCTCTGTGGATCGACTCCTCCACTCCCCAAAGCGAAGCTCCCCTTTGGCCCAAAGCACATGAGTGGGGTCCCTTCTGCTGCCTCTGACAAACTCTGTTGTTGGTATTATCTTGTGTTGGGTGCTGGACTTGCAAAGATTAAAAGTCACGCTTTGGAGGCTGAAGCCTGACAGTGAGTGCACATATGGAGACAGGCAAATAGTGAGAAGGGGAACAGCAGAGCATGTCTGAGAAACTGCAAGCAGACAGAGCGCACGACACCCTTGCATACTCATCGCAGGCTGCCTTGCATACTCATGGCAGGCAGCCTTGCATACTCATGGCAGGCACCCTTGCATACTCATCGCAGGCTGCCTTGCATACTCATGGCAGGCAGCCTTGCATACTCATGGCAGATACCCTGGCATACTCATGGCAGGCACCCTGGCATACTCATGGCAGGCAGCCTTGCATACTCATGGCAGGCACCCTTGCATACTCATGGCAGGCAGCCTTGCATACTCATGGCAGACACCCTTGCATACTCACGGCAGGCACCCTTGCATACTCACGGCAGGCACCCTTGCATACTCACGGCAGGCACCCTTGCATACTCATGGCAGGCAGCCTTGCATACTCATGGCAGACACCCTTGCATACTCATGGCAGGCAGCTTTGCATACTCATGGCAGGCAGCAGCCCCTGCAGAAGAAGTTGAAGGATACACATACACCCGATTTCCATGACTGCTTCCTGTGCCCACTCAGAGACCTACCCCCACTCCTTCCAGGTCACTGACCAAAATCACTCTTCATTCCATTTTCTCTGTCCATATCCACCAGATTTAAATGTAGTAGCCATACCTGTCCTCACTAATATACCCACCGCTCACTTAATGACCTTTTTCATTATGAAAAAAAATAGTACACAGGGATGAATCAGGTAGGTTAGAAGGCTAGAAGTGGATTCAAAAGCCTGAATAATACAACTGTGTTGTTTATCCCTCTAGCAAAGTACATTCTAAAAATATGCTCTCTCTAATTGCGTGAAGCAACCAAGAGAGGGCTGCTCCCCCCGATGGCTTCCTGATTCAACCTCCCACTCCCTCCCTAGGCTCTCCAGTGACTGGTGCTTTGCCTGCTGTCCTTGATGACAGGCTGACTTCAGAGCAGGCCTGGTGTGAACATGGTCATGAGTGGCTGAGATTTGAAATTAGGAATTTGCTGGCTGTCGGGGGCTGAGAGCTGGAGGTGGAGGAGACTGGTTTAATCATTACTAAGAAAAATCAGTATAAATTTTTCCAGGACACAGTTTTGAAAGAATAAATAAAAAACTACAGTGAAAACCTTTAAGTGAGGGATATTAAGTTGCATTTACTAAAGCTTGGCAGAATCACTGAGAAAAATACAGTTGCTTGGATGGCCCAGGACTTTATAACCTGATATGAAAATTCAGGTCATTTTTCAAGGATGACAGCCAGATGATTCTGTGTGATAATCTTCCTGCTTGTCCGAATAATAGCCTCTAAAAACTAATAAACACATCTACCTGTACCACTTAGAAGCTGCACCACACAGCCCCCTGTGGATGCTGTGACTTGGGGAAAGGTGGGGATTAGCAATAATCCCAGGTGTGGCTTCTGGACCAGCCAGCAGTAGCGAAACCATGAGAGAGAAGAAGGTAGACAAGAATAAATGCTCTCTTTATAGGGCTGTAATCAGTATACTTAGGCCAGTTTTAAAAACTTGAAGAGTCAAAGAAAAAATCATAATGACCATTCTAACATATTTAAGTAAATGGCTATTAAAGTACTATCTCAAAACTTGTGGAAAGCAGCTAAGCCAGTGCTTAGAGAGAGATGCATGGCCTCACATGTACGTGTTAGAAAATAAGAAAGATGGAAAGATAATGCATTAAACACTCAGCTCGAGAAGAAAAAAGAAATAAGTAAAACAGAATAGACTCTAATAGAGAAGCAAATAATAGCATTTGTGTAATTCAAAATCACAAAAGTTATATGACTGTTTTTGAATGTACACACTTGCGGGAGATAATGTGACAATAATGAGAACACCGACTATAATGGCGGAGGGAGAAGGGGATGGACTGTGACGAGGCGACGTGCAAAACGGGTGTCAAGTGTATTGGTGATCTCTATTTCATTCTAAACTAAGGATCCGAAGCAAATATTGGAAATTATTAATATGAAAACTGGGTGGAGGATATGTCAGCACTTACTATTCTACGCTGCTTTCCAAACATGTGAGGTATTTCCCAATTTTAAGTAAAAGGGGAAAGGAAAATTTAAAGAGAAACATTAAAAATAAAGAAATGAGATTTGCTACTTTTGTCAGCTGTAAGTAGCATCAGGAGAAGAAGTAACAGTAATTTCTGCCTTCCACACTCAATGACAGCCGCACGCCCAGCGCTGGCTCGGAGTTCGGCGCAGCGTGCTCTACAGTACTAACTGCCGTTGCTACCTCATCCTAAAGGTGGAAGGGGTCCACTCTCCTCCTCAGGCCAATCAAAGCTCTGAAAAATCTTATTTGATCCTACTTCATTTAAGTCCTAAACCAAGGGTACTCACCATTACTGTCCATTATTTTTTAACAAATAAAAGTTTATACACTTGTCATCAGTAAAATGATGACACTGTTATAAAGTGTTATAGGACATTATTGACATTTTTCTTACTATAAGCACTTGCCGGTGACCTTGTCTCCCTGTCTGCCAAATCACTTCACCACAGTGCTCTGTTGGAATTCTGAGTCGGAGAGACGACACCGTCCGCAGAGGCATTGTCACTACAGTTTTCCTCAGCATCATGTGACAGGGATTTTTAATCTTTGCAACTCTGATAGACATGTGTTTGATTCATATAAGGGCCCTGCAAGCATATTGCCATTCACTTTACTGATAAGGAACTAAAACCCAGATACGTCCAGTAACTTGCCAAAGACAGTAAGACAGACCGCAGAGCACTGTTTTGAGTATTTAAAAAGGTCACGTATTTTTAGTTTTCTGAGGAAATTCCATATCATTTTCCATAGTGGCTGCACCAGCCTGCAATCCCACCAGCAGTGCACTAGGGTCCCATTTTCTCTACAACCTCCTCAACACTTGTTGTTTGTTGCTTTGTTTATGATGGTCATTCTGACTGATGTGAAGTGGTACCTCATTGTGGTTTTAATTTGCATCTCTCTGATGGCTAGTGATGCTGAGCATCCTTTCATATGTGTCTGGGACTTCTGTATGTCCTCCTTAGAGAAGTGTCTTTTCAGGTCCTTTGCCCATTTTTTAATTGGGTTGTTTGTCTTCCTGGAGTGGAGTCATGTGAGTTCTTTATATATTTTGGAGATCAAATCTTTGTCCGAGGTATCATTTGCGAATATATTTTCCCATATGGTTGGTTCCCTTTTCATTTTGCTAATATTTTCTTTAGCCATGCAGAAGCTTTTTATTTTGATGAGGTCCCATTTCTTTATTCTTTCCTTTATGTCCCTTGTTTAAGGGGACACATCGGTGAAAATATTGCTGCGTGGAATATCTGATATTTTCCTGCCTATGTTCTCCTCTAGGACTTTAATGGTATTAGGGCTTATATTTAAGTCTTTTATCCACCTTGTATTTATTTTTTGTGTATGGTGTAAGTTGGTAATCAAGTTTCATTTTTTTGCTGCCTTTTGACCTGGCAATACCACTGCTGGGATTATAACCTAAGAATCCTCTAACACCAATTCAAAAGAACCTATGTACCCCAATGTTCATAGCAACACGACTTAAAATACCCAAGTGCTGAAAGCAACCTAAGTGCCCATCAGTAAATGAGTGGATAAAAACTATGGTACATTTACACAAAGGAATACCATGCAGAAGAAAGAAAGAAGGAGCTCCTACCATTCGTGGCAGCATGGAAAGAACTGGAAAGCATTATGCTAAGTAAAATAAGCTAGATGGTGAAGGACAAAGACCATATGATCTCACCTATAAGTGGACCCTAATCAACAAAACAAACAAGCAAGCAAAATATAACCAGAGACATTGCAATTAAGAACAAACTGACAGTAACCAGAGGAGAGGCAGAGAAAAGGATAATGGGGAGAAACAGGGAAGGTCCATCAAGGAACATGTATAAAGGACCCATGGACAAAGTCAAACAGGGAAGGTTCGAGGGTGGGAGGTGGGGATGTGTGGGGTGGGGGCATGGTGGTAGGAAAATGAAGACAATTGTACTTGAACAACAATAAAAAGAAGTAGAAGAAAAGGTCATGTAAAGTAATTGGAGATATCCCATAAATATTGGTTCTATCCTCCCTCCTCCCAGGTGTGCTATTAATGTTTGTCCATATATGTATGGATCAATTCATGTCTGTTCATTATATTAAATCAAACTATAAGATACAGGGTTCTTTTGATTTATATTTTGCATTGTTATCAAAAATCTCCATTTTATAAGTTTAATCACCGTTTTTGTGCAATAACAAAAAGTATAAAGTTCCAGAAAGGCAATCAGCTCAAAAATTTCTCTTACTCCTCATTTGTTCCCAATAATGTGATTCAAATGATTTCACCTCAAATTATTCAACTATAAAAGATAAATTCACACTTCTCTCTTTCAGAAAAAGTGTAATTCCTGTATTAAGCACTTCATAAAGTATTTCTTTGTTCCAATGAGCTGCCTGAAACAAGGGAATATGGGAAGGCTAAGTGGATATATGGCCTATGGAGATGAGAACAGAAATACAGCCTTTGAAACACGTCCCGACTCATATTTCCTCATACACATTAATCAAAGCAATAACTCACAATAGTTTCAATTACATTTTAAATATATCCCTTTAAAATATTATTACAGAGAAAGAACAATAATACAGTCATCAGTGGTAGTCTTTAGTTTTATATGCATGGAGATCTTCTGAGAATGCCTAGAAATTATAGATTTTGACTATTTAAAACAATAGAAAGATTATGAGAATTCACTCATCTGGGTAAATTGTAAACAGTAGCACTAAATTTGATTCTTTGTTTTCTCTCAAATTTTGTCTCTATTTCAAACAATTTACTTTATAGTAAATTATGATGCCTTCACCAACTACTTCTGTTTTTACTATATTTTTTTCTTTAGGGGTATTATAAATCTTTGTATATACTGGGTTGCTAGTTAAGGACACTGGCAGAGAAAGCCAAGTTGACAGGACAAAATGAAGCTCTTGACTTTGGGTGGTAAACACACAATGCAATATACAGATGATGTGTTATACAATTGCCTACTTGTAACCTGTATAATTTTATTAAACAATGTCACCACAATACATTTAACTAAAAATATTTTTAAAACCCTAATATTTAAAAGAAAAAGATGAAGCTCACTTCATCCCCATGTGCTATGTTATTATAATTCTGTTATGAATTATAACATAATTATGAATTATTCTGTTATAATTCATAATAATAACATAACAGAATATTATGTTATTATTATGAAGCATCTATTGAGTACCTGCTCTGTAGCACTGAGGAGAGAATTGTAGATATACTCACGGATGATGGCTATACTAGGGTGATGGTTTGCAAACTTGGCTCATCCAGCTCTTGTTCTGGTGGGGATGCCCCCCACCAAGCTGAATTGAGGAATGGGATACAGACATCAAAGCCTGAGAGATAAAGGCAATTCTGAGAGTACATTCTCTTGGAACATCCCTACGCACTGTTTTGTCTATTATTGATGGTTTAGCGGATGGGGTGAGGAGGGCAGAAACTGTCCAAATTATTTCAAAACATCTTATCAAGTATTCAAGATAAATCATTCCCATTGCAAAGAAGAGGAAAATGAGAGATTTAAATGGTTAAATGATTAGTCGAACATAATATAGCTACTAGGTACCACAGAAGGATTTACTACCCATGCTAGCTCTCGTGTACCTGCAGATTTTGAGTTATTTAAAGGTTAAGGAAGGAGGTGTTAAAGAGGTACAAAACTTTGCAAGATCTGGGTCACATTGTATGGTCTGTAGGTGCTGGCGTTCAGGCAAGAACATAAGCTGGGCATCAGCTCATCAATGATGATTATCCAATATAAGGAGAGTGTTAGCAGGATTATAAATAAATAATCTTATACTAGCAAACTTCTTTCATTGCTTTATTTGGCCTTTTGTTACCATCACACCCCTAGTAGAAACCCTATTCCTAGCACTTGATTTTGAAGATGTTCACAAGGTTGAAGGGGCCTAAAAATGAACTAAACTAAACCCTTCCTTATCTTCCAGCACAATTTTAAAAATCCAGCTAACCATAAAGGTCAAATCAGCTGTGCATAGTATATTTTCTTGCTTGTTTGTTTGCAGACCTCTGCTTTAGGCAAGTTTACTGGAAGAGAATTCATTCTAAGCTGGGTAAACCACAGCTTTTGCAAAATGCAGCATTAGCGTGATACAGAGAAGTGCGTAGGTGAACTTAGCATCCTTGGGAATCTCATAAGTCCCTCTTTGGTTTAACATAGAGAGGTGGCAGCTGGCTTGTCAGCCACATAGCAAATAAAATTTGCCCAGTAACTCCAAAGTTGTGGTTTTCCAGGCTTGGTATAGCTAGGGTTTCCCCACTCCATTTCCCTGTGTCTTCATTCTATTTATCACACTTCTTCACAGGCAAAAGGACAACATACCCAGCTATCTTTATTTTAGAAAGAAGTCCTATGATGCCAATTTCATCTTAAAATCTTCAATGGCTCTCACTGCCTATAGGACCAACGCCAAACTTTAGTTTTGCATCCAATGCCCTTTACATGAAATTCACCCTCATCTTTCATTTGACTCATTTCCCACCCCTCAATCACTTATTGCACTTAACTTACAAAAACATCCTCCACTCTTCAAACAATGTACTTTCATGAGCTCTAATTTTATACTTTCTTCTCCTACCTCCCACTCATTCAAGGCTTAGCTCCAATGTCTCCGTCGCTGTGAATCATTGCTGCCTGACTCTGAGTTCCTTGATGAAAGAACCTGTGCCCTATCCGTTTATTTGCCTCACATGAAGTAGGTATTCCGTATTTATTACTGAAATAGGAGATCTCCGTGTGAGCCACACTGTGCAATACCATGACGATGCTGCTTTAGTGAGATAGCCCGCATTTCCAGGCAGCTGTACCCTGGACTGTATGAATCCCATTCTTTGGTGGGTGGAAATCTGCTGGGGCACTGAGAACGCCATTATTTAGTCTTTTCATAGCCCTCTTCTTCAGGATAAATAGTAGCATTTTGTAAAGTTTCCGCTTCCTTTACCACTACCACATTTCTTAACTTTCTTAAGCATTTGGGCCAAATCAAAGCATATGTGCGGGAGGAAGCTAACCCTTCCATGGCTGAAGAGGCCCCGTGAGACTCTCCCGCTCACAGCATCTGCCAGGCCTCCGGACTCTTCAGCCAGGAAGGAATTGGTCACAATGCTGTGTGCCACTGGGACTGGGTCTTGTCTACTTTTACACAGAAATAGTGTATTCTAACAAAGTGATAAAGTAACAATAGAACATTCATGCAGTGTAAGGCTCTAACATGACTATGGAGTTTCCCATACCACACCCAAACTAAAAAGTAGAACACATGCTGAATGATTCATTTTTAACAAATCTTACCTATCTCGTGGATATATATGGGAGATCAACCTACACAGTTTGTCTTTTGACACATGCCAGTGGAAATGTCTGTGTTAGCTGATGGACATATCAAAGTGCTAAGTGTTTTTGGTGAACCTTCTACATGTGTTGAAACCTCTGGAAAAGTTCTCAGCAATTTTCATCTGAAAAAGTATAAAAGTATACTTTTAAGTATAAAAATATAAAAGTATGAAAGTATAGGTGCCACAGGTCTTATGATAAAGTAAGATACACCGTAACTTGCCACTAGAGGAAACAGCACATTGGAATAAAATAATGAGAAGATAATCCTCAAAAGACTGTGAGGAGGAGCCACAAATGCCTCATGACCAGGAACTTCCTTTTAGAAGTAACACAAAAAGAAATAAAATGCAAGCAAATTCTGAATTTCTGATTCTTCTTTTTGAGATATTTGCCTCATGAAATAAAATTATAACAAGTCAAGTTCCAATCAAGATGTTGGAGTAAATGGACACTGTGCTCACCACCTCCCATGACCACATCAGGATTACAAGTAAATGATAGAAAACTCAACCTGGGTAACCATCTGAAGGCTAGCCGAACAGAAACCCTATAACCAATGATATAAAGAAGTCATATTGATGCTGGAAAAAAGGGCAGAGACATGAAACAGGCTGGCCCCACACCCACATGCAGTGGTTGAAAATCAGGAGGGATGTCTCAGCTGCAGAGGTTGCCCCTGAGGAGTCAGGAGTCACAGCCCCACACTGGGCTCCCTGCCCCAAGCACCAGTGCTGGGAAGAGGTGATCCCACGACATCTGGCTGTGAAAATCAACAAGTATTCTGTCCATCTGGATACGATTGAAGGCTGCTGGAAAAACCCAAGCGTCCTCTTAAAGGACCTGCACAGCACAGACTCTGGCTCATAGGCATTCGCCCTGGGCTCTGGTGGAGGGACAGTAGCTGTGGGAAGGCGCACCAGAGACAGACAGAGAAACTGAATTGTGAGATTTGGGGGCTAGGGCTGGAGGGACAGCCACCATTGTCCCTGTGTTGAGCCCTCCTCCCACACAGTGAAATCACAATGTGCATTAGCCTGGTGAACTCCACTCTCTCCACCCTAACATTTCCCTGAGAGCTCACCCCAACAAAACCAGAGGCACTTTCAATGGCAGCCAGCCTTGGCCTGCACTGCTGTCATTTTAAAAATGCTTAAAGGCCTGCAGGCCCCAGGTGGTTGGTGGTTAGCCTTGGTATGCCCTTTGACTTTTGCCAAATGGCCCAAGGCTCAGGACTAGTGCCAAACCTGAATTTGCATTAACCTGGTGAATGCCACTTGCCCCATTTTGGTGACTCCCTGAGACACTGCTTCACCCAACTCAAGTACCATCAGACACTCTATTAGTGGCAGGTGGTGGCAGGCCTCTGGGTCTCCTGTGCCTTTTGCTGACCTGCCCCGGGCCTGGTACTGGTGGCAACCAGCCTCCGTTTGCAGTGTGGCTTCTCCCACACACATCCAGGTCCAGCAGAGGCAGCTACCAAACATGGATTGCTTTGCAGCTCCTAACAGGTAGCCAGGGCCAGTCACAGGTAGTATTTGATATTGGTCGACACCAGAGGCCCTCCCAAGAGGCCCCAGAATCAGCACACCCTGTGTCTGGCTTCAGACCACAGTAGAGCACCACCTAATTAGCTCCACAAGCAGCACACCCAAAGGGTGGTCTTGGAAGGCAACAGACCCTGGTGGGGTGACTCCTGTTCAATGGGTCAGCCCCCACACAGCATCTCATACCTGTAGTCTGTGGTCACAACAGAAGAGCCCACACAACCTATACAAGGGACACTCCTGGATCACCCTGCTCAGGTGACCAGGGAGACTGCACCACTGGGCCCAAAAGGACACCTACTACACAAGGCCACGGTACAAGACTAAGAGACATAGCAAATCTACCTAATACATAGGAAAAAAACACACACACAAAGAGGCAGCCAAAATGAGGAGAGAAATAAACACGTCCCACATGAAAGAACAAAAGAAATCTCCAGAAAACAAACAAACAAACCAACCCTAAATGTAAATGGAGTAAATTCTCCAATCAGAAGAAATAGGGCTGTGTTCGCAGGTGTCCTCCAGGCCTGGCGGGCATGGTGACTGGTATGACTCTTCTTACTTCCCACTGTGCCCTGTTGTCTCTATCAAGAAAGTGCTTGTGGTAATGGCAATGCTAAGAATCTTTCTTTTCTGTTCTTTTTTGTTTTTGAACTTTTTTTATTATTAAAGTTATACATGCTTATTACACAGAAATCTAATGGTATAGAAATATAACAAGTAAAAGTGAGCATCTCCTGCAGGTCTGTGGACCCTCTCTCCCCCAACAGCCCCAAGACCGTTGTGGTCAACAACTCTCTCCCCATTTTCCACGATGGGCAGGACTGGGAGCCCTAAACTCTACTGGGAATCCCTCATCGTTTCCGTACCACTTCCATCTATCTTTACGGAAGATAGCTCAAATGCCACCTTTGTGAACGTGCCCTGACCCCGCCCAGCCACGTTGGTCCCTCCCTTCACCAGGTGCCCAAAGTACAACAATTTGTACGTACTTCAACTAAAGAGCTTATAACAATTTCATGGCAACTTTTGAATGAAATGTCTCTCCCACTTTAAGGGCCTGGAGGACCATGTGTCATTTTTCTTTGGTACAAGGCATGGGGCACACTGCCCTTGTACAGTCGATGCACAATAAGTATATGTTGAGCGAATGAGTAAAGGAACATATAAATAAGATATTTTTCTAACACACAGACTTTCAAGCTCTATGATTATTACAGTCAGGATGCTTGCATTCAAATTTCTCTAGAAATATGTTTCTCATATATCCCACATTTCAACGGCCAGATAGTACCGTTAATTATAATTTTTTCCCTTGTTAAGTCCAGAGAATTCAAAATTCTAGCTTCATAGAAAATGTAAGGTTGGAAGAAATTTGGAATGGATAATGGTTTATTTTTTCATGCCAAACGAACATTTTGAAGCGTGACATCTTTGGCCACAGAGTTTGTCCACTGACACCATCCCTTCCAAGACATGACATTTCAAATAAACACTTTCGAGTCCAGTAAGCCACAAACACAGAAAAGTATTCAACAGCATTTCACAGCAAATAGTCTTCTGTTGACAGTTACTCAGGAATGACTGATTATATTTGCAAAGCACACATATCTCCTCTGTTAGAGTAATTAAATATAGTTTTAGCTGATGGCTTGGGCAAAAGCTGAATCTATGAAATAGTGAAAGAAGAGAACAAAGGAGAAGAGACAAGAAGAATGGATGGCAGAACAATATTTCCAAATCTCAAAAGGCCCCACTGCAGCAAACTTCAAATTAACAAGCCCCACGGAGGGACTGCAGCGTGAATCCTGCACAACATATCATCCAAGGGACAGCAGCCACAAGGAGTCTCATTTTCTTGGAAAAAGAGGTTGCTACAGAGCTTTCATCTTTCACCAATTAAACAGTTTGGGCTCATGTAATTAAGTAATATAATTATGAGTCCACTTCTTGGCCTCTAGCCTAATGTCCATTTCGTCCATTTCTTATTCAAGTATGTTGGCGATAGTCATCTAGAACTCATACCTCTCATGTGGGACCTTGTTCTTCACGTTAGAACACATAGGCAATCTACAAGGAGGTATACACAATCTCATTTTAATTTTGAAACTAAAGAGTAAGACTCCATGGGCACAATCACAGGAAGTGAGGTACAGAGTAGAGACTATCATTCAACCTAAGCAGGAAGTGGAAGCACGAAGTGATCGGGAGAGATTTAGACTCCTGAAAATGTAGAATGAAAACAAAAAAAAGTAAAGGAGTCTCTAAATTTCCAACATACAACGGATGACAACTTAAAAAGTAAAGGGAAAGAATATTTAGGGATACCTTAGCAGCTGGCCCTATAGATACATCAGTATAACCAACATATTAAGTTAGGAGACACAGTGATCACTAATGGGGATGGGGTTAAAAAATTATCACCCGCCCTTGCATAAAAATATGGTACCTTCAGAATCATGCTTATTAAATTATAAGTACTTGGCTTGGGTCATGTACTGTTCTAAGTACATTACATGAATAAATTAGTTAATTTTCAAAGCAACCTTACGAGACATGAACTATTGTTACCCCATTTCACAGATGAGAAAATAGAGGCACAGAAAGGCAAAGAAACTTGCCCAAGGCCACATAGCTAGTAAGTTGAAAAGCTGGAATTAAAACCAGGCAGTCTGACTGTGGAACCCTGTGCTTTTAAACAGCACACTATGCAATACTGCCTTTTAACACCTATTTGAAAATAGAATAAAATATGAGTTTTTATTTTAGAGTTTTATTCATACGTTTACATAGGTTTTCAGAAACACAGAAGAGTTAAGTCCTGAATTAAAGGAGAGTGATTAGTAGCTATCAAAAGCTATTGAAGTCAGTGTACTTTCAGAGCTGGAAAAAAAAATACATCACCTTTGCATGGTGTTTGACATTTATCCCTGCAATTGAATTCAACTCAATTAGCAATGATTTAGAGTCCCATGCTGAGTACTAAAGAAGTAAGATTCAAAGCCTAGGGAAGAAATGATTTTTATTCCCACCTAAAGCAGATATAATGCCCTGGAAGTTTACCGTTGAAAAGAGATGAAGAAAGTGAAGCTCAGAGAGTTCTAATTACCTGCCTGAGGCCAAAAAACCTAGCTTGTGGCACAGCAGGACCTGAAATCCAATTCAAATGGGTGCAGTTCTCTTTGCACTCTACCAGTCTGCTTCCAACCAAGCTGGGTGAGCACAATGAAATGAAATTACCTTTCAAAATAACTATCTAGGCCTTATAAGGAGAAAAATGTTTGGTATCTGCCTGCTCCACCTCTAGAACCCTCCTCATTCCAGAATGAAGGGAAGGACAGAGAGAACAAATAGCCAGGGGAGGAACTGTTAAGGAAAGGGAGAGGAGGAGGGAATTCACACACAGACTCTCCCAGGTCTTCTCTGAAGGAATGTGCATTTTTCACATTTTTTCAGTTTTATGTGTTGGACAACCACTATCTCTCAAACCTTACTCAATACTAAAAGCAGACTTTGAAATTTTGCCTATATTGATAATTATACATGTAGTTACATATGTATGTCTTCAACTTAAAATAATATTGTGTTACCGGTAAGTAAAAAATAAAATTTAAATGAAAAAAAGAATAGAGGACCCCTTATACTTCTCTGTGTGCCCAGCTTTTGCAAAATGCTTTCACATAGTGGGTATGCAGTATGGTAATGATGTTAAAAGTGTAAGTATATACAATATTAAGCTTCCAGTTAGATTTCTCCCTCCCCCCTAAATGACCCTGCATTTAGATCTTCTATTAGTTTATTGTACTGGGGCAAGTTTATGCCCCCCTCATGCCTAAACTGACATTTTGGCCTGTCAGTCTGGCAGGTGACATTTGGCAATGTCTGGAGACATTTTTGGTTGTCACAACTTGCGGGGGGTTGATGCTATGGGCATCTAGTAGGTAAAGGCCAGGATGCTGCTAAACACCCTACAAAGCATGGAACAGACCTCACAACAAAGAGTTATCCAGCCCCAAACGTCAGTAGGCCAAGGTTGGGAGACAGCTGTCTGTTTTATAAGTAAAGACAAATGGACAGCAACTTTTCCGCTTCTTCATTTTTTTTTTTAAACACAAGTAAGGAATAAATCAAAACAGTACACCAAAAAAATTGCACCAAGAATGACAATTTCAGCAATCTACTGTTACGAGAAACAATTATTTAATGGGGCAACTTACGGGATCAGAAGTGTTCATTAAAAGCTGGAAGAACATATAAATTTAAACACATATGTACTTAAGTAAATAGTGGAAAGCTTTCACGAAAGGGACTGCTCTGATCTTTACTTTGAAACTCAGAATATTCTGAACTTCTAATGTGAAACATCCCGCTGAGGAGGCATTTTAAAACCATCACTGTTCTCCTAACTCAGGCATGGAACTCTCAGTTCAGATTGTTTCATTATTTCTAACCTCACTCCAAATTCACCTTTTGGACCAGCACACAAGGACAAAAACGCATGGTTTTTGTTTGTCAATAAGGTCATCAAAAAGCTGCTTTCACTATTAGCCCTTCCTTTTTATGTCTGCCCATCTCCCCACGTTAGGTTTACCAGGAAGGGCCAGTATTTCAGCCTGGATTCCTTATTATGGCTATAGGAATCCTTCCTTCAGTCCTATATTCCTCTCTTTGACTTCTGTCATGGGAAGAAACTGTAGTAAAGCTGTATGAACAGCCTGATACTGTCTTTAAAATTACCAAGGAATTTAAAAAATTGAAGAGAAAGAAATGCATCCAAACTCATCCTATAAAGCCAACATTAACTCAAAAGCAAGACCAAAGACAAGGCAAAATAAATAAATAAAATCACAGGCAAATATCCTTGATGAACATAGACACAAAAATCCTAATAAAATATTAGCAAACCAGATTCAACAATACAGTAAAATGATTATACACCATGATCAAGTGAGGTTCATCTCTGAAATGCAAGGATGGTTCAATATCTGTAAATCAATTGGTGTGATACATCATATTAACAAAATAAAGAATAAAAGCCATATGATCATTTCAATAGAGAGGCAAAAAGCATTTGGTAAAATTCAACATCCTTTTATGATAAAAAAAAAATCTCAAAATACTGGGTTTAGAAAAAATATATCTCAGTACAATAAAGGCTATTTAGGACAAACCCACAGCTAATATCACACCTAATGGAGACAAAGTGAAGTGTATCCTCTAAGATCAAGAATAAGGTGAGGATGCCCCCTATCACCACTTCTACTTAACAGAGTATTAGAAGTGCTAGCCACAACAATCAGAAAAGAAAATGAAATAAAGAAGTCTAAATCAGAAAGGAATAAGTAAAATTCATTATTTGAAGATGATATGATAATATATGAATATATGGAAAAACCCAAAGACTCTACCATAAAACTATTAGAACTAATAGATGAATTCAGTAAATTTGGAGGATTCAGAATCAATATACAGAAATTTGTTTCATCTCTATACACCAATAACAAATAATCAGTAGGAGAAATTAAGAAAACTATAACATTTACAATTGCAATGAAAAGTATAAAATATCTAGGAAGAGGTGAAAGACATGTACTATGAAAATTATAAGATATTGAGGAAGGTATACATAAATGGAAGGATATATCTTGCTCATGGATTGTGGGATTACTATCATTAAAATATTCTCACTACCTAAACTAATATACATATTCAATGCAATCCATATCAAAATACCAAAGGTATTCTTCTCAAAATTAGAACGACTAGTTTTAAAATTTATATAAAACCCCAAAAGATCTAAAATAGCCAAAGAAATCCTGAGGAAGGGCAAAGTAGGAGGTAGCATACGCCCTGATTTCAAACTATACTACAAAGCTATAATAATCAAAATAGCAGTAATACTGGCATAAAAACAAATATGTAGATAGATCAATGGATAGAATAAGGAGCCCAGAAATAAATCCTCACTTATATAGCCAATTAATCTATAACAAAGGAGACAAGGACATATATACTACAGGATAAAGACAGTCACTTCAATAAGTGGTATTGGGAAAACTGGACAGATACAATAAAAAATATAAAACTGGATCATTTTCTTATACCATGTACAAAAATAAACTCAAGAAAAGGTAAAGAATTAAATGTGAGACCAAAACCCATAAAACTCCTAGAAGAAAACAGACAGTAAACTCTTTGAGAAAGTTCTTAGAAATGCATTTTTGGATATGTCTGCTTGGGTAAGGGCACAAAAGAAAAATAAACAAATGGGACTACATAAAACTAAAAAAGTTTTTGCACAGCAAAGGAAACCATCAACAAAGCAAAAAGACAACCTACTAAATGGGAGAAGATATTCTGAGTGATACATCTGATAAGGGGTTAATATCTGAGATACTGGGTTGGCCAAAGAGTTCGTTTAGTTTTTTCCATAAACTAAAAGACACATGTTTAAATTTTCACCAATAACTTTATTAATTTGGATATTTTGAGTATGTTGGCTATCTCCCACACAGTATAATGCTAATTATCCTCAATTACTGTCTTGATTTGATCACTATCAACTTCAAGTAGATAACTCAACTGTGGAGCATCGTCCAGCAAGAAATCTTCAGTATGAAACTCTGCAAACCACTTTTGACACATTCAATCAGTCACAGCACCTTCTCAATACACTGCAAAAATGTACAACATTTTTTTGCACTTCAGTTTCATTTTTACCTTTCTTGAAATAATAAAGCATAATATGATAAAAATGTTGTTTATTTTCTTCCATCTTCAGTATTAAAATGGCTATGCAAAAATTCACCAATATAACAAAATTGTTTCAAATGAAGCTAGACAACTAAGTGCTATTGGAGCTGTCTTATGGAAAAAATGAACAAATTTTTTGGTCAACCCAATATAAGAACAAATATAACTTAACATCCCCTAAAACAAACATTCCAATTTAAAAAATGGGCAAAGAACCTGAATAGACGCTTCCCCAACAGGACATACAGAGGGCCCATAGACATATGCAAATATGCTCAACATCACTAATCATCAGGGAAATGCAAATTAAAACCACAATGAGATACCATCTCACACCTGTCAGAATGGGTATCATCAATAAATCAACAAATAACAAGTGTTGGTGATAATGTGGAGAAAAGGGAACACTCATGCATCGTTAGTGGGTATTTAACCAAAGAAAACAAAATGCTACTTCATAAGACATATGCACCCCTATGTTCATTGTAGCACTAGTATTATAATAGCCAAGGCATGAAAGCAAACTACACACACACACACACACACACACACACACACACACAGAGGAATATTACGTAGCCATGAAAAAGAATGAGCTCTTCTTATTTACAATAACAAACATGGATTGACCTAGAGCATCTTATGCTAAGTGAAATAAGTCAGACAGAGAAAGACAAATACCATATTATTTCACTGATATGTGGAATCTAAAAACAAAACAGAAGAGGAATAGAACCATAAATACAGAAGAAAAGCTGATGGTCATCAAAAAAGGAGGAGGATAGAGAGATGAGAACAAAAAACAACACAATTAAAAAAACAGATGAACAAGGAAAAGCAAGAAGAGGGAGCTGCTGATTTTTGCTTTGCATTTTGTCATAGTTTCCCTACATAGTCTCTAGCTGATGTAGTTGCAGTTGCTACATTTTATTTGCTTGTTCATTTTCCCCAGTGGCTGATCATACTGGATACGTTGGATGTCTGGCAGACACTTAAATAAAAACTGCTTTCTTTGAGGGGACAAATTAGTTCTGTTTGGGAATCAACTGACAAAAAGCATATAAATCTCAGGAGATTCCTTGAACATACCACAGTAACTAATCTGTTGAATATTTTGTGTGTTGAGTTAAACATGTCACTACCGAGACCCTCACGCATTGGTTAACAACTTCCTAAATATTTACCAAGATCTTTAATAAGTGAGAGTGCTTCCCATGATATAAAGGCTCCGCCACCATCATCCATGGCACCCTGCCCAACATCCCAGCTGTCCAGATGTCCACTGACCAGTACAACCTAGAAAAAATAACAAGAAGAGACAAAACTGAGACTAAGCAGAAATGACATCCTAAAAGGGGAAGATGTATAAGCATTCAAATACAGAAATGAAACTTTGCTGTTTTTTCTATTCTTAAGCCTTAAAAACTCTATGTCATTACTAGTGGAAAATTTAGTATGGAGGTCTCACACAAAAGGAGGTAAGGTCATCCTAATAGTAATGCAAGTTCTTACCTTGTACTTCTCTTTATCAACATAATTTGGAATACTAAGAAAAATGGCTTATTACTGACAGATGTTTGACAATTTTATCATATGACATAAAAATGGAACTCAGAACTTCAACCCTATTCTCAACTGTCCAAAATTCTAGCAGTCACACGATAAACATGTGTTAAATTTAAATAAAAAATAAACTTAAAATTTTACTTAAAAAATGATTGTGTTTTGTGCATTTTAAATCACTCCGGTGCTGAACAAATAAATTGCTGAAGCTACAGACTAAATTCTAGTTAGCAGAAAAACTTTCAAGAAAGATTTCAATTTACATTAGTGTGAAATAATTTATAGACTATATTACAAGATTTAAATCATTGTAGGTTTAGATTTTTTGAGAATCACTAGCAATTCTCTCTAGAAAAAAAATTCAGTGGAACTACATTTTATGGATACATTTTAAAGAAACTTAAAACTAAATAAAATGATGCTGGGTTAGGATAGCCACATGGGAAAAAGTATCTTTGTCACTGGGCTATTATCCAAAATAACCTAATGTTTCTCAGTACTTACACTATGTCATGAGCTATGCTTGCACAGAAGAACTGAAAAGGATTCCCAACCGCACAGTGGGGAGGGCCGAGCGCAAAGACCAAGGTGCCAAGTACAAGGACCAAGATGGCAATGGGGCATCGTGTGCAAAAAGGGCCAAGCGCAACAGAAGAATAAGCACACATTCCTAAAAGAATTTAGCCACTCCACACCACAGCCTGTAAATACAGAGGCTCACTGCCAGCTGAGGAGAGGGTGCTGTTAGAGCATGATCTCACCCTTCTCTACTGCTTTCATCGAAGAATAAGGTTTCTGCACCGCTTTACCGAACTCAGTCACGTCTATTGGCATGAATGGCACTGGGCAGAAGGACCTCAGTTTGAGTCCCCAACCTGGAAGAATTGGTAGCGTCTTGATCTCTGTGTCGTACTACATATAAATATTAAGTCAGATGAATTATAAACCTAAACAAAAGTGTTAGGGGGAAGCGTAGAACTACTTTGTCAACTTGGAGTAGAAAAAGGTTTCTTAAACTGGATTCACCATGTAGAAACCATAAAAAAAATAATTAATTGGACTTTTTAAATATTAGGGATACTTGTTTATCCAAAGACCCCACTGAAGAGTGAAAAGAGCCCACAGAAGAGGAGAAAATATTTCCAATACACATGAAACAAAGGCCGTGTCTCCAGTATGTAGTAATAAACAGCAACAAAAAGGAAGCCAACTGGTAGAAAAATGAACAAAATACTTAAAAAGGCAATTCACAAAGATAAATTTAAAAATTATGAATAATCATATGAAAAGTGCTCAGGTTTGTTATCATCAAAGAAATTTAAATTAAACCACATGCAGTACATATCAACTGAGATGGCTCAAAAGAAAAACACAGAAAGTGCCAAATATTGGGGAGGAGGTGGAGCAACGAGAGCTCTCACACATTGCTGGTGGGAGTGTACGTACACGACCACTCTGAGAAATCGGCTTATCTACTAAATCTGGACATATGCACGCCCTATGACCCAGAAATTCCACTTCTATGTATATATCCAACAGAAATGTTGTGTGTACATATAGTTTCACGAAAAGAGATGGCCTTGAATATTCATAATCACTTCCATGTCCTTCTCAAGAAGGAAACTATTGACAGCAGGATGAATGAATCATGTTGTATTTATCAATGCAACACTGCACAGCAGGAAGAATGAACACGCACAATGCATGGTAAATGTACATGAATCTCATAAATGTAATGAAGAATGAAAGAAGCCAGACAAAATAATATGCCATGTATAATTCCATTTGTATGAAATGTAAGAACAAGCAAAATAAGAGCAGGCCCCCGGGCAAGGAGGGTTGGTAATAAGAAGGGGTACAAGGAGAGTTTCTGAGATGCTGGGCATGTTGTGGTTCCTGATCTGGGGACCAGTTACACAGATGTGCTCAGTTTGTAAAACTTTGTCTTGTTACACCCTTAGGATTTGTGTACTTTTCTCTTAGAATATTACATTTCCATAAAAAGTTTAAAAAAAAAACACCCAAGTTCATCAGAATTGATGTCTAGGTTCAGGATGTAGTAAGTCAAAGTTAAACAAATCTTCTTGAGGATTAATGAAACACTCATGACTTCAGAAAAGCAGGCTTTTGGGTTGAAACATCAGGGTGAGCCCTTGCACTGCCTGCCTCCCCAAGCAGCTGCACGGTCTCCCATTGACTCTGTGTGGACAGCCAGACCCAGCCTACTATGACTTCACTGCAGTCACAAACAAGCACAGTATCTGCACCAACAAATGGCCATGTAATGAACCCAAATGGATTGTTTCTAAGGAAAAAAAAAAATATTGCAATAGCAGGAAACTCTGATTCAGAAAGTGGTGTAATCTCATGCGGAATGAACATTAGTCAACGTTCCCACCACCCTCAGAACCATTTTCCCAGTGAAATTAAAGTTCCAGGGGAGAGAAAGTGACAAAATATGTTTTAATAAACTTTCTCCAACAACAATAGGGGTAATTAAATCAAGGCAGCTATTATTTTATCCTTCAGATTTCTTTCAGAATAAATGAGGCTGTTTTAAAATCATATTTCTTCATGTTTTAGGTAATGCTTCCTTTCTCCAATCCAGAATTATTATTTCAGCTCATAGTCAAAAGATGGGAAATGGTTTTGAATAGTAGGAAATTAAGCGATATCCCATAATACAAGGTCTTTGGCACAGTGCTATGGAAGAATGATCACGAACCATTTGGATTATAAGAGCTTGTTTTAATATATTTTAAAATCAGAAAAAAATTGAGGGCCACCATGAGATAGTAATTGCAATTTTAATATTGATTGATTGAAAAACTAAGTAATGACAACAAGCTACTTCACATTCAGTGGAATTTTTAATGAACTTGAATTTTCTTAACCATAACAGCAGCTTCAACATACACTTAGAAATAGTAGTGCACGAGGTCTCCTCCAACGTGGTGTCTGGCCAGCATGTCTTAATGCAGCCCCACACAGGAGAACCCAGCAACACATACAAACTCACCATGCCTTGTGTCCGGGTCAGGCAGAAATGAATATTAATTACGATATGTTTGCACCTGATCTAAGCATTCAAAAAACAAAAGGCTACCCAGAGCTACTGTAAACCCCAGTTCATGGAAAACAGCCACCTGATAAAAGATAGGCTGATGCACAGTCCCTTCACTGCCTCCCTCTCCAGATGTAGGTAGAGTACCCCTCCAGCAATGACATGGCCTGGGACCAACAGAGAGGCGGGGCATCCACCCTTCTACCTACCTCGTGTGCTGCTGGGAGGCAGGCAGAGCACTGAGCAATGCCCCACCCTCCCACCTCCTCTTTGCCACCATCTCTTCTGTACGCAGTAGAGAATTAACAATTATTAAGACAACAGCAACAGCAACAGCAGCCACAACAAAACAATAGCTAGCAAGGCAGAATGGGTACCATGTTGCTCTGAAGTGTTGAGTTTGTAATTTGTGAGGCACATGGTAGCCCTGACTATCAAAGACTCAGCCTTGGGCAAAGGGGGAAGAACCCAGAGCCGTAGGCCAGAAATGCACAGGATAGAGGCTGCTGGGGTGAACGGTTAACCTACTGGTGACACAAAATCGCCTGCAGACCAGCTGTGGGTGCAAGAGGAGGCAGGCTGAACCAAGGGTAGAGAGCGAGCGGCCCCAAGGACAAGCCCCTCAGTTCTTTGTTATTGGAGCTTACAGTGGCACTGAGTCCACACAGATTTGTCTGATTAGAAGATAAATTAGAACATGATCATTTGGGGACATACAAAAAGTATGGCAGAGCAAGGAAGAGGAAACAGCCCCTAAGACATATGTTCTTATGACAATAAGCTGATGCTTGTTACAGAAAATTTCCCGATCTTTGGCATTCATCAATCCGTTTAGTCAACCATTTTTATTGAGTTTTTACCATGTGCTAGAGATACAGAAATGAACAAAATGAGATGTTGAACCTCAATGGAATTTATATTCTGATGAGGGAGACAGGCAATAAATAAATACAATATAGGGATAGTTTTAAGTGCTATTTAAAAATGTCAGGAAGAGAATAGAGATTGGTGGTGGCAGAGAAAGGAAAAAATCAATGAGTTTCCTCTTAAAATGTAGATAGCCACCAAAGACGTCTGTCTCCATTCTAACTGTGAAAGAAACCTGATGATGGATAAAATCAGGACTTTCATTAGACCTACTTGAGAGAGCTGAGATCGCAATTAAACTGGAGGAAATGAATCCCGGAAGATTGCAAGTCCGTCCAAGGGGAGGCGGACTTTGCCTTTAGCAGTGCTGGGTGCTGCGGCTGGGGTGAGGGGAGAGGTAATAGTCCTAAAAGCAGGAAGGAAGAAGACAGCCAAAACTTTAACAAATACTTAAAGGGCAAATGTGGGTTCGCAGGAAAGTTTAGAAACCCTGGGGACTCCCCACATAAGGACACTAGGTACCCGTTTCCCAGATCTTGTCTACAGGTCTGGTCAGGTGCTCACAAGAGAAACATCAGGAGCCGGGCAGAAGCCATGTGGTACCCGCCTCGGTGGGGCAGATGGTGAGGGATGCTGGTTGGAGGCAGGCAGCAAACATACCTGCTCCCAGGAACCTTCTCTCAGAAGGAGAGACAGAAAGCTGTCCTGCAAGCAGCCCCGGGCCCAGGGAAGAGGTAGGAAATTGCACGCTGATCCTGCACTGACTCTAGGGAAAAAGCGTGTGCCCCCAGGGGAGCACAGGAAGCCTGCAGACACCCTGCAGACACCCAGCGTCCTGCTCTGATGTAAAGCAGAGTCTGGGGCCACTGGGTGAGGGGCGGGATCCATACTCTCATGACTCATGACAGAAACTGGCTTCCCCGGGAGCAGGGGCAGAAGCATCGAGAAAGCCCCACTCGGGAGCTCAGCACACAGAACCTGACCATGACTGAGGGGCAAGGGAACCAAATGTCCCCACTAGGAGCCTCCAGTGAGTAACCGGAGAGCAGTAAGAGGTCAAGCCAAGGCAAGGACAGGAACTCGGGGGAGCGGCCCCTGTTGAGCTGCTGGTTTACAGAGCCCGCTGGAAGCTGAGGGCAAGGCTGAGAAACCTTGTCTCACAGCCCAACCCCGTCCTAAAAACGGAGTGGCAGCAGCCCCCTGCTGAAGCAATGTCGGGTATGTGAGCACCAAGAGTAAGAATAGAAACAATAAAATCCAAACCTAGTTCCTCTCTTATTTCTGGATGTACATTCTATCCTCTTAACTCTACTGTTCTTATATGTATGATATTTAGCATCCAGTAAAAAATTATGAGGTATAAACTAAGAAATTAAAAAAAAATCCATTGTCAGAAAATAAAGTATACAACAGAACCAAACAAAAATATGGTCCAGATATTTAAGCTGTCAGGACTTAAAACAAACAATGATTGATATGTAAAAGGATCTAGTGAAAAAGATGAAGAACTTCATCAGAGAGGTGACTGCATTTAAAAGTCAAATTAAAATGCTAAAAATGAAATATATTTATTTATAGATTCATTAAATGTTTAAATGAAGTAAAAAATTAAAGCATTCATGGGAGTAGAAGACAGCAAACTGTACAAGAACAATTAAAATAAAAAACAATACATGGAAAAAATTAAAGCATTCATAACAAAATGAAGACAAATATCTTTATGTCTTTGGGGGAGGGAAAGATTTCTTAACCAAGATACAAAAAATACAAAGCATGAAGAAAAGATGCATAAGTTCATCTATGAGAAAATGGAGAACTTCTGTTCATCAAGAGAAATCTTAGAATGACAGGACTTGTTATAAATTAGGAAAAGATATTTATAATATACATAACCAAAGGTGGTTTATATTAAAAATATATAAAAAATTCCTACTAATCAACAAGAAAAAGACAAGCAACCCAAAAGGCAAAGGGAAAAAAGAAAGAAAAAGGCATTTCACAGCAAAATTGTGGGTGGGCATTGAGCATTTGGAAGATGACCAGCCTCATCACTGATCATGGAAATATAAATTAAACCCCCAGTAAGATACCATGTTCCACCTGTCTGACTGGTAAAAGGTTTTAAACCTGACAGTGTGAAGCCCTATCAAAGATGCTGAGCAACAGGAATTCTCATTCACTGCTGGTCGGAGCTGGAAATTATAAATTCATTTAGGGAAACCTCTGGGCAGATCCTTTTAAATTGAACACATGTGTCTCACAATCCAAGGATTCCACTTCAGATGTATATATTAGAAGAATTCTGGAACTTGGGTTCTTGGAGATATATGGCCATAGGAAAGCAATCATAAGGCCTCAAACTAGAACCAACCAAGATGTTCATAGACAATAGAATGGAGAAATGAATTGTGGTATAGTCATATATTGGAATATTATGAAGTTGTGAAATAAGCCTACATTGCATATATCAATATAAATGTCAAAACAAATATGTGGAAGAAAAAAAGCAAAAAAGAAAATCACATAAGGAATGAAAGAGTATGATTCCCTAATATAAATTTCAAAATTCATTTGAACTAGGTAATATAACCTTTGGCAATACATACAAAGGAGGCAGAATCACAAAGAGCAAAGTACAATAATGGTAAACTGAAATTATGATAGTGTTTATATCAGATAGGGTTGGGCAGAGAGGGGGACATAATCAGAGAGAAGCACATAGTGGGCTTCCAAGGCACTGGTAGTATTCTATCTCTGAAACTGATAAGAACGTGTAAAATCCTTTTATTACTTAAGATTTTAAATACATGTAAACAAAGTCTTGCATAAGTGGTATCTCAAACAATAACAGGAGTTATAAAAGACAGACCTTTGAAAGGCATGGGGCTCAGACAGTTTTATAAGTCATTACAAACACTAAAGGTCAAATTTATCTCATCTTATTTCTTTTTAAAAAAATTATATTGTTTTTTCCATTACCATTTATTCCCCTTTACCCCCTCCCCCCAGCAATCCCCACACTGTTGTCATGTCCACGAATCCTTTTCCTTTTTGCTCAATCCCTCCACCCCCTTAGCTGTCAGCCTGCTCTCCATCTACAAGTCTGTCTCCGTTTGCCTGTTAGTCCAGTTTGTTCATTAGATTCCACGTATGAGTTAGATCATATGCTATTTTCCTTTCTCTGACTGGCTTATTTCACTTAGCATAGTGCTCCAGGTACATACATATTGTCG
Organism: Anoura caudifer; assembly: GCA_004027475.1. NCBI lineage: Eukaryota > Metazoa > Chordata > Mammalia > Chiroptera > Phyllostomidae > Anoura > Anoura caudifer. The sequence continues at coordinate 9,011 of PVKU01001716.1, read as the reverse complement.
CAAAGGGTAAAATTTTCATCCTATTTCAACTGTTGCAAAACAAAGGGAAAAAATATGGGAAATGTCTACATTTACTTACAATAATCTTGTTACCAAAAACCTGAATCCCCTGCAGATACCAACTAGAGATCAAATCTAATTGTAAAAATCTGAAATAATTGTATTTAGAAGCATCCTGAAAGCTATTGCTATAATAGCTCAACAATTTCCAAAAGCCCACAGTAACTAGAAAACATACTCACTCTCTTTCTCTCTCTCTCACACACACACACACACACACACACACACACAATTTGGGCTACATTTATCTTCTTGCTTCATACATTTTACATTGTGAGTTGCATAGGTATTTATCTGAACCTGACCAAGTACTTCCTTATCAATCCTCAGTAAATGAGATGCCCAGTTAACTTTCAAGCATGCTTCACTTTACAAATGTTTTGCTCAATAAAGAACTAGAAAGGTAAGTACCTGGTGGTTTTATTTTTTGCTTTTGTGATTTTGTTTTTTTTTTAAATTAAATTTATTGGGGTAACATCAGTTAATAAAATCATACAGGTATCAGGTATACAATTTATGAGATATTTTGTATTTATATGTTTATTTATTTTAATATTTTACTTATTGTATTGTTTTTCATTACCATTTATCCCCTTAACCCCTCTTCCCCCTCTGCACACCCCACTCCCCACCATAATCACCACCCCGCTGTCCATGTTTTTGCTTTTGTGATGTCTCGTTTTCTTTGCAGCTGTTTCATTCTCTTCATCTCATTTTATTTGGTGAATTTTCAGAGGTAAATGGGACGAGTATTTGGGTTACAAAGTTCAAAGCTTAATGCATTTCCAGACACAGGAAATCCCCAATCAAAGTTTCAACAACAAAAATGATTAAATAATTGAAAAATATGACCTGCAAAGAGAGGAGGGAAAGGCCTTTCATTTTTTAGCCTTAGAGAAGAGCCAAGATGCGATGTAATAATGGGCTTCGGCAATGACGTCCCTCTCTGCAGAAGATAAGAACGGCAGATGATAAAGCAGAGGGACCAGGTTAGAGCTGCAGCATCGAGCATTAGAATCATATAAAAACATCAAGTATTTTCTGATGGAAGGCTTCTGTAGATGTTAAAAGAATGCTAACAGGGGAAAGGTTATGGAAAATTCCTCTCCTTGGAGGGTTTCTAAAATAGGATACATTCTTAGCTCTTTGGTGGAAAGTTAACATAGAAGGGATAAATAAAATCTCTCAAGGTTACATCTAGTCCAATATCCCATGACTGTTTCCAAGAATTCTTCTTCTAGCCACTTTGAAAGGGGGGAACTTGTCCTTTGAAAAGTCTCCATAACCTCAACAGACTTTTCTCCGAGCATCTCCTAGATACCCAGGCTGCCAAGATCTTCCCACAATTCAGAATGTAAACACAGATGGGAAGCCACTTCTCCAAAAATCCATGTTTTTGTAAACCCTGTCGAAGACAGCGTCTTGCCCTTCAGAGGGCAGTCGCTGCGTGTATCGTGCCATTGCATGATACAGCACAGATGACAGGGACTAGGTTTAAACAAATACTGTCCTTCCCCGGGGACAGACTGGGTGTTCTACAGAATAGAGCTAGGCTCCTTGACATGTGGGGCATGTTCAGAGATGACACAGCAGACATCTGAGGTCTTCTTGAATCGATTCCTTATCTTCAAGCTTTCTTTAGTGAAGCTGTTGGGTGTCGATAGCTTGCAGGATATAGACTTTCACAAGAGAATGGGCCACCTGTCCAAATGCTCACAGGTCACCACAGCTGCTCCTGAAAGGGGCTGCTTCATTCCAGACGGTCCATTCTTACTTGTGTGGGGCGCTCAGACTGGCTTCATAAAAGGAAAACCGTGACTGTTCCTGGCTGGCATCTCTGAGTGCATTACTGGACAGATATCTGAGAGAAAGACAAGAAGGGTCTAATTTATCTGTGACTCACAAAAACCAGCCCTTAGGTAGAATGATGAAATATGATTGCAGTGTATCTGGAAGAAATGGCTGATACTCACTAAATATTGATTCGTGAGTAGGGGCACGGCAGAGAATGTCCATGGAAGGAAATCATTCTGATTAAATGGAGTTGCCGGAGATTCATCCAGATGTCATGACTGCTTGCAACTGGAGATGATAGTCTTTTATGTGGAAGGACCATGCTTCTGAATTACTTCTTCTTTGGCCTGCGCCACCACAGGGTAATTTGTCTCACTTGAGAGGATGGGAGGAGCAGAAGAGTTGAATTACAACGTTGTGTTTCAACTTCCTCAGGGGAAGAAGGGGAGACAGAGCGCTTAGGCAACTTCTATCTCAATAATGATCATCTTTCCATGGTTCAATCCAACTGTGGTACAGTGAACAGCTATAACCTCCTTTCTTGCAGCCATTCACTCACGCCTATGTTCCAAGTGTGGTATGTCGGATTTTAAAGAAAAAGAATAGAAGCATTAGGTACTCTCCAGACTCCTTCATGGTTCAATTTAGACAAGATAATCTTTCATTATAGATTGGGGGCAAAGGTGCTTCCAACAAAAAAAAAAATTAAAAAACATTAAAAAATGTTTTTGACATTTAGGTTTACAAGCTAAAGTATTCTCCTTGGCCCCCAATGGTTTTTAAAATCCCAGAAGCCTATGCAGCACAGAGTACTGTCTTTGATGCTTGTTTGTCTATTGATTGCGAAAATGCTCTCAATTATTTAACCTTCTGTGATGTTCCGAATGTGCTCTGTGGAGGTCAGTCAGCAGAATCAGCTGAAAGCTTCTGCCTTCACATTATGCTGCAGCCTCCAGTCTTTGGTGTGTTTGATGTGCTAGGAGATAAAGACCAAAAACAGAGCAGGGCTTACTTATTCACGTGAGTGCTGTCACTTTGAAAAGCATCGTCCGTGGAAAGCCACACACTAATTCTTCGTCCACCACCAATTCCCACAAAAAGAAAGCCAAATTAGTGTGGATTAGTATATGGATTCATTTCTTTATATAGTTTTTCCTTAATAGAAAGGAGTTTGTTGTGAGGATGGGACTTTTTAGTGACTTTGTGAATGATTAGGAAAGGGAGGAAGAAAGAGAGGGAGGGAGGGAGAGACGGAAGAAGGCAGGGAGAGATGGCAGTGAAATGGTGACTGGTACACAAAGAGGGGGCAAAGCAGAAGGCAGAGCAGAAGGGAGGAGGATTCCGCAGCAGCTTCGGGAAAGGCGTGGAGAGGAAATAGAAAGGAAACCCAGGCAAAGATGTGAGTCCAGGCTGTGCTGGGTTGCAGACAAACTAAGGACAAACTAAGACAAATTCTTTCTCCACGTTCTGATGCGCGCTAGCTTGATGTCGTCATGGATGTTGCTAAGACCTGGTGAACCGAGAAGAGGGAAGGAGTCTTTGAAAAATATTACCCAGACATGATAGTCTGTGTAGCTTAAATAAAGTTACCTAAAGTATTTCTGCCTCAGACATCCAAGTCATTCTGCTGTCTCCTGTCTGCCCTGTCTCTGCACCACAGTGGTAAAGAGAAATCAGAAGTCAACCATCCCCAGTCTCAAGATTTGGTGATGGATTTTTCAGTAAGTGAAAGGCTTCCTATGATGTTAACACTTGAAGACAACTTAAATTTCATGCATATATTATAGCTTAAACAAAAGAGAGTCAAATAATCATAGCAACAATAGAGAACTTTTGAATGATCTAATTTTTAGCTTCAGGACAGTCAAGCTTCTCTGCCAAGCCAAGCTTCTTGGGTATATCCTGTATATTTACCACCCGTCCCCCACCCCCCACAAAAAAAAACCCAACCTCGTCCATGCCATTGAAAACATATTGACTTGAAACAAGTTCAACATTCACAGTCAAATAACACATCTGAATGAAGAAAAGTGCCAATTATAGTCTCACGAGAATCAAAAGCTATAATTGCTAAAAGGCTGGTTAACTTTATGATGGTTGCACATCACAAGTCAAAAACAATAGTCTGAAAGTGATTTTTTTCAAAGTCCATAGCAACCTTGAAGTATGGTCATGCTTTGCACAGAATAGGAAACTTACTGCTGGACAAAAAGGCTTAAAATTGACCCTAGAGATTGGAGGTCCATGAGGAATTACTGTTAAAAGAATAACAATTCTGGAGTGGTGGTGGGGAAAAGGGAGACAACTGTACTTGAACAACAATTTAAAAAGAGAGAGAGAAAAAAACAATTCTCAGCCATAAAAAATAATGAAATCTTACCATTTGTGACAGCATGGATAGATGTAGACAGTATTATGCTAAGTGAAATAAGATAAATACCACATGATTTCACTTACATGTGGAATATAAAAAAACAGAATAAACAAACAAACAAAATAGAAACAGACTGATAGATACAAAGAACAGACTGATGGTGGCCAGAGGGGAGGGAAGATGAGGAACTGGGAGAAAAAGGCAAAGGGATTAAGAAGTACAAATTGGCAGTTAGAAAATAGCCACAGGGATGCAAAGTACAGCATAGGGAATGTAGTCAATAATATTATAATAACTATGTATGCTGCCAGGTGAGTACTTGAAATATCAGGAGGATCACTTTGTAAAATACATGATTGGCTGACCAACCTACTGCACACCTGAAACTAATTCAAAATAATGTTGAATGTAAACTGTAATTGAAAAATAAAAAAAGGCATAATGAAAATACGAAGTAATTTTCAGAACATAACAGAGACCACAAGGGAGAATAATTTAGCTTTCCTCTCCCTAAATAAAATTAACTAAAATAAAAGAACATCATGGACAAAGAATGTTCACTTTTTCCATCAATGGATATTGTGATATTATTACCACATTGTGGACTTCATTTTTTTAATGTCAGAACTCGAGGTTGTCCATGTTCCTGTAAGTATTTTGACTTGTCATGAGATTAGTTTCATCAATTAAATGTTGGTTGTAGCCATGTGTTTTTAATAGTCATACAGCTTAGGAAAACTTTAAAAAAAAGGAAGAAGAAGAAAAGACAGGAAGAAAGGAGGAAAGAACTGGATGGAAGGGAGAAAGGGAGGGAGGGAAGAAGGAAGACTATTTTCTCCTTAACAGTGCATTTTCTGAAGAAACAAAAAAGCTCAAACAAACAAGTGTTTATTAATTTAACTTGTATTTATGAGCACAAATAGTATATTTAACAGGCTATAGAATTAGAGCAAGATTTATAGAAGTACAAGCATCAAAGTACAATTCTCACTAAATTATATTTCTCACTAAATTCTGAATGTTAGCAGTTACTTTACTTAACTCAGCCTTGGTTCAATTTTGTTCAACATTTCCATTACCTTGGAGACATGCTTATGAATTTTAAGATGCTAAAATTATAAGATGAATCATTAATATGTTGAACCAAATAATTGAGTTTCTAAAATACTCTGAAACAGAAATAATAGCTTACAGCCAACAAAATAATTCAGCAGGAAAAGATATAAAGGTGCCCACTGAAGTTTGAGATGGTAGGTTGATAGCCATTCATCTGGGGGTGGGCAGAAAACTCAGGTGGGCCTGAGCATATTGAACTAACAGTGTGTCTCCACTATGGAAAACATTAATAAACCTTTAGAGTTTGCTGATAGAAATATGGGATTCTGAGCACGTGAAGTAACACTCCCACTTTAATTAATCAAGCAGTTGTTCCTCCTTCTTTTCTTTTCTTTCTTTCTTTTTTTTTTTTTTTTACCATCCACTTACTGAAAAACAGACAAGTCAGAGAAGAGCTGTAAGGATCTTATGGTGTCTGGAAATCGGACTGTTTGAAGAGCGACGACTGTGTTTACCCTGGAGAAGAGAGGGCTTCAAAGGTAGATGCTTCATACAGAAGAGGAGGAAATTTGCTCTCTGGATGTAACCAGGCCCGTGAGTGGAGGGTACATGCAGGCAGATTCCAGCTTTAGCAGAAGAACAAATCCGATAGGTCCAGCGAGGAGGGAACAATGTTCCTCAGAGGAGTAAGCTGCCAAGCAGCGGCCGTGCTGAAGCAGAAACGAAAGGAACACAGGAACACGGCAGGTAAAGAAAGGTCACGCGACCTGAGCTGGGAGTGGGAGCTGGGCACCAAGCTCCGTAATCTTAAAGGGCTCGGCAGACTACGAGATTCCGGTTCTAAAACGAAAAGTGGCCTCCTCTTGGCCAATATTCGATGAGAGGGAACTATTCATGTTTTCCTGGAATAGTAGCATTGTTTTTGTATAAATTTTTATTATCGTGTTTTTTCAACTTGACCCAAGGTCAACTTTTTAAATTGTACGGCTAGCAATGTATTCTTCAGGAAACCTGCCATAATAAACAGAACTTCTTATGACTTAAGATTTGCCTTTTTGAATGGGAGCCATGCTGCATCACTTCCATTGGGCCCGAGGGGCACCCTGCGGGAGAGCCAATATTTATTATGATCATGGACCATGCAGCGGGGACTCCATGCTGGCCGGTTCCTTTGGCAATTCACAGTGGACTGTCATTTCTGCATTTGCTTAAATGTTCTCAAATTTGCTTTTTGTACCCAAAATAAAAAATTCCATACGTTTATTATCTACCACATGGCACTTCCCTCTGTTTGCCCTAAAATTACCTTCTCAGGTACATGATACATAACAATCTTGACTTTGTAGCCATTTCTAAATGAGGTGGGGTTTTTTTCCTCTGCAAGGTGAAGGTTGCTACACCCTTTAACAATAGTCTCATCACACCATTTTTGATGTTTCCTTCTGAACTTTCTCTAATTCCCCTAGGTTTCGGAGATGTAGCGGCCAACTCTGCAATGTATAAATACTATAAATTTGAGGGGGGTTATTATATAGAAACTGTAACAACCTTGCTGATAGTCCCCAGAATTTACTTGGTCTCTTTCACCGTAAGGAGTTACATAAATTAAGAAACCTACAACACAGTGACTCTGCATTCCTTTTCAGCCTCCTACATCCACACCCAATTAAAGCCAGAATTAGAAATGAAGAGATTATGGCTCATAGCCTCCTGTCACACACAGAACTAAAGTGATTTGCCCAAGTGGCAGGGCCTGAAAATAGACCCCAGAGCTCCTGACCCAGAGCAATGGGTGATTTAGACCACAGTCCTTGCTGGCTTCATAAACAAGTGGTGCAGGGACTACTTTTGGATTAAATGAGATGACGTTACGAATTCATCATTGTCAAAGTCCCTGGCACTGAGCTTAAACTTCTTAAATGGTTGCTATTATTGATTGTATCATCATTACTTTGAGACGACCTCAAACATTACAAATGATTCTCTCTAGGAAGGAGCCACTTGGGAAGCTGAAGAGCACAATTCGATTGCGTACGGCCTGCTTCAGCAGGCGCAGGCTCGGGGTACTCCGCACTGCCAGTTTGAATTAGTGGGAGAATCAATCACAGCACATGCATGGTATTTAGAAATATGACAAATATTTTAAAAATGTTGTTTGGTGGGCCTAACTTAAAACAGCATGAACTTATTTCATTTGAAAACATCCATATGCCATGAATAGCTTAGTTATCCTTTCAATAACAGGTTGCAAATGGAAAAAAAAAAAGTTGCAGCTCAAGCAATCAGCAACACACAGCCCTCTCTAAATTAGTCTGCAGTTACTAGGTAACCAGGTAGCACTGGTGAAAATGAATTCAGGTGTTTGAACCGAGAAGCCTCAGTTCTGTCCTGGGAATGGCTCATCTAATGAAGGATTCCACTGTCAATTGCATTTTCAGAGCTGGGAAGACCAGGCACAGAAAGACTCTCTTTCTGGAGTGCCTTGAATACAGAGAGTCCAGAAGAGGGTCTGAGAGAAACCCTCAAAACCTGGCACATTGCATGGGGAAACGAGAAGCTCAAACCAGAAGCAAGAAGCATATCCCGACGTATCATTGGAGCATGATCTCTGTAGAGAAGATACAAAGATTTCCAAGAACCGGGAGTGGATGGCAAAAGGCAAGTCTCATTTTTTTATGCTATTGTAGACAAATTTAAGTGTGGCATTAAACATCAAAGAAAACACTAAATGGCCTATCAAAGGAACATTGTTTCATCTCTTTCAACCCTTTACTCCAACAGTTTATGAATTTTAATCTCCACATGTTCCTCCAGTAAACTGCAAAAACAGTAGGGCGTGTTTCAACTTTGCCTTCGTTGTTCCTCTTGTAACATAGTAGTTAAAAGCATGGGCTTCAGAGGACAGACCAGGATTTGAAGTCTACCTGTCCCACTTACCAGGAACCTTCAGCTGTTTGGACTCTGAACTCCCATTTCCACATATGGAAACACGGACACTAACAACTGTCCACAGTGGGCACATAACAGCAATTGCAAGGAAAGAGCCTAACTCCGTTGCCTGGCACCCGGTGCAGGCGCGGTCCATCTAGTTTCCTAACCCGTCTCAGCATTTAATGACATGTGTTGTTGTTACCTGAGTGCCCAGTGGATACGGTGTATATTCTCAGTAGAAGCAGTTTACTCTGTGGGTAATTCTCAAGTAGTGGCGGGGAGCGAAGAATACACTCTTTAGCAGTAGGGGGTTGGGAAGGGGACGTCATGTGCAGAGTTTGCAAATAAGAAGCCTCGCATCCCTGACCTGATGAACTTGTATGGACAGGGAAGGATCATGCCTTCCAACCCACTGTGGAAAACAAAGCCCCTCAGGTGAGAAACACTACACTGGAAAGTTCCTGATTACCTTCATGTGTATTCTCACAAGACTTGAAATACAGTGAAGAATCACAAACCAAGTTGAGTTGATTTGTTCCTGTTTAGTATTAAGATGTGACTTAGGATCAATCTAGTTCAAGTCCTTAAAGAAAAAGATATTTCTTTTGTAATCGATGCACAATCAAAACACATTCCCTTTAATTCCTTTGACCTTTACAACGTTAGTCACAAAAACTCATTGAAGAAGTTTATTTTCAGCCACTGTATCACATAACTTTCTCTCAGGAGTAAACACAAAAATAAGCACAATTTTTAAAAGATTACCCTTTTAATGTGTCAGTGAAGGTTAGAACCA